>JAFMOD010000781.1:1833280-1900129 GCA_019802435.1 Corydoras maculifer
CCCTTAGAGATAGGGTGAGAAGCTCGGTCATTCGGGAGAGACTCGGAGTGGAGCCGCTACTCCTCCGCATTGAAAGGAGCCAGTTGAGGTGGTTCGGGCATCTGGTAAGGATGCCTCCTGGGCGCCTTCCTAGGGAGGTGTTCCAGGCAAGTCCGGCTGGAAGGAGGCCCCGGGGAAGACCCAGGACACGCTGGAGGGATTATATCTCTCAGCTGATCTGTGAACGCCTCGGGGTTCCCCCAGACGAGCTGGTGGAGGTGGCTGGGGCGAGGGAGGTCTGGGTCTCCCTACTTCGGTTGCTGCCCCCGCGACCCGAACCCCGGACAAGCGGAAGATAATGGATGGATGGATGGATGGATATATATATATATATATATATATATATATATATATATATTGTGTGTGTGTGTCTGAGTTATTGAGTGTGTGTCTGTGATTGAGTGTGTGCCCAGTGATGGATTGGCACTCTGTCCTGGGTGTATCTGCCCAGCGCTCAAAATGTTCTTATCTGGATGGATATTGGGATACCACTGCGATCCTGGTCCCTAGTATAGGGTTAAGTGGAAGATAATAAGATAAGATGAGAATGTGAACAATTCACATGAGCTTTTTAACAATATTTTAGACCAGGCAGTCATATTTAAATCGTTGTAGGTCATAACCTTTTTTTCTCCAGTCCTGCTTTTCCTGAAGTAATATTTGCAAGTATAATAGGAGTACAATAATAATGTTTGTTCAATCTTTAGTTTAGCCAGGTCATTTAAAGGTAATTGATCTATGTCAGTTTATCTGTGGCAGTTTATCTGTGGCAGGTAATGTAACATTTCTAATATTTGCATTCCACACAGCCAAATGCTTATATTAAATCTAAAAATTCATCATGACCGGTAGCAAGTAATGTTCCTGAAGCTCACATATTTATTTCAAGATTTCAATTATTTCACCCCACAAGTGCTCCATTCCTGGTACAATTGCAAAAACTTATTTGTAACAATGGTTTACTGTATATAATGAAGCAACTAAAATGAATGGGGTTTAAAATCATCAAGACCTTAGTTTTAGCCATCTGCTTTCCCAGACCAGAACAAAGAATTCACACACAAAAAGTTCTAATTCCGTTTTTCTCCTTCACAGGCATAATGTTCTTAATTGCAAGCAGAAAATTATAGCTTGGTAAATTGCATGCTTACTGTTATTGTCTGATGAACTGACTTCAGGCATGCAAAACACGCTTGGATGGCTCTGTTTCTCAAACTAGCAACAGAATATATGTTTTCAGGCTCATAATGGCAGATTGTTGCTTAGCACATTAACAGATGCAAAAAAAGGTGTAGGGCAGCAGTTTTTAGTTTCTGTACTGTAAAAAAGTTTAGAAATTTACACACACACACACACAAACTCGCACAAATTCGCACGCACACAGGGTAGGGATGATAGTGAGTAGGTGTGAGCTTTTGGAAAGCACACATTTGAAGCCAGATGTTTACAACAATTTTTTCTTACTTTCTGATCTTAAATCAGGCTCTGCCTTTTCAGTTTGGATTACCTAAATAAATCTATATTAATTTATTAATTATAAATTAATAAATTAATAGCAGAATAATGAGAGAGAGACCATTATTACTTTTAATATTTATGACTTGGTTTAACCATGTTGCGTGTCCTTTCATAAGTTGCTCACAATAGCTGCTGGAATTTTGGCCCATTCCTTCTGACAGAACTGGTTTAACTGAGTCAGGTTTGTAGGCCACCTCGCTCGCTTACAGCTTTTCAGCTCTGCCCACAAATTTTTTATGGGATTAAGATAAGGATTTTGTGATGGCCACTCTAAAACATTGCATTTTTTGTCCTTAAGCCACTTTTGTTACAAATTTGGCAGTGTGCTTTGGGTCATTGTCTGTTTGGAAGACCAATTTGCACATAAGCTTCACCTTTCCGACTGATGTCCTGTTGCTTTAGTATTTACAGAAGACGTTTCTTTCTAATAATGCTATCTATCTATGTGAACCCACAACATGATGCTGCCAGCCCCATATTTTAGTTATGATGCTGTTTTCAGTCTTGCAACCCCCTCATTTTCTACCAAATGTAATTGTCATTATGGCCAAACAGTTCAATTTTAGTTTCATTAGACAACAGGATATGTCTCAAAAATTAAGGTCTTTGTCCCTGTGTACATTTGCAAACTGTAATCTGGCATTTTTATTTTGCTTTTTGAGTAAAAGCCCTTTAGCTCATGGACACACAGGACTTAAAATTTCACAATTAAAAATTTTGTTTACATCAATGTACTGTTTGAAGGCATAGTAGTTTTAGTGTGTGCAAACGTGTGACTTTGTAGAAAGTCACAATCACAAATCAAAATAATCACAAATTATTTGACTATTATAAATTATACATACTTCCATCGTTGAAAAGACAAATTATATGAATTAAGCGCTTGATTTGCATTCAATCTTGACTAAAGAATTAATTAAGGCATTCTACAAAATGTGTTTTGCATAAATTTGATGGACTGCTTCAAGTCATTACATCATAAATAAAGTCTTATGGGATTTCAAGTAAAGCAAAAAAAATTCATCTAACTGATGGCCTGTTGGAATTGCTCGTTAGCTACTGATTCCCTGAATTATGATGCTCAGTGTATATTGTATACTATATATATATATATATATATATATATATATATATATATATATATATATATATATATATATATATATATATCAGTAATAGATATTTGTTAACTTTAAGTATATGAGTTAATTCTTCATAGTTTGTGGTGTAAATCATAAATCATTTTATGTGTGTACAATATGTGATGCAATGAACCCTTTCTCTATATGTCTGTATAATTAAATGAAGAAAACCACCACTGTAAATGAAACATTACAGTTCACCAAAATATCATACCAGAAAATTATTAAGCAAATGATTTTGATGAATAAAACCGATATAGAACTGTTTGTTTTAACTAAGAAGCCTAAAGTTTGGACAACAGAAAATGTTTAATTAATCACAAGCACTTTCTCTGTGAAACGTTGTGATGGTAGTATCATGATTTTGGCCTATTATGCTGTATCTGAGCAAAGTACGCTTGCTGTCATTTATGAAAATAATTGTAACCATATTTACATGCCTAAATTCTAGGGGTCATGCATCAATACCATCATCCTATGGTCACAATTTATTCTACCAAAAAAAAATTAAGTTAAATAAAGAAATAATGTTAATGTTTTGGAAATTGCTAAGTAAGTGATTTGTGTGGGGAAAAACACCAACAATCTGAAGCTGTTTTGCATAAAGAAGTTTAAATCACATAAAACCATGTCTCTTTTATATGTAAATATGTAATATTTACATATTTATTAAATAGGGAGGCACAGTGGCTTAGTGGTTAGCACGCACTCCTCTCAGCGCTGGGGATCCAGGTTACAATCTGGGTGGAATTTCCATGTTCTCCCTGTGTCTGCGTGGGTTTATCTGGGTTCTCCGGTTTCCGCCCACAGTCCAAAAACGTGAATTTCAGGTGTAAATTGACCCATATATTGTGCCTTTAATAGCAACAACTTAACAAATATTATATATTGTCTCTCCTGGTCTATAGAATATTGTATGTATACTGGATATAAGCTTATTTATTTAATTAAAGTATTAAAGTACACTTTATATCTAAATGGTTTACAGATTTCTTAGGACCAACTAAAACCTTCAATTAATTAGTATTATATTATTAATAAACTATGTAAAGAAATTAATTAGTATTATATTATTAGTAAACTATGTAGAGGTAATACATCTGACAGGGGTAGGTAATCATTTTAAGAACAGGTTGTAATTTAGGTGTGCAGTTGACACAAGAGTACTTTTAAGATGATTAAAAAATAAAATGTATGGTGTAAATAGTAAAATTACGTAAAGTATATTGATATTAATAATTAATGCTTAACTAGATTGCAATGAGTCGAGGTTGGTAAACTGTAAACTGTGGCAGGCAAACATGCTGGAGAAGGTAAACCTTGGTCTCAGAGGAATGTAATTGTATATCTCCACCTACTGGTAAAGCAATGAATTACATGCATACGTGCGATTCTTCTCTTCATTGTATGCATCACTCATTGAATTCGAATACAATTAATACCCCTGTGCCATATATACATTAACAAACATACACTCTCATTTACATCAAACCGGCAGATGGGCTAAACACATTAAAATGATAAGGATCCGTCTAATACTAATTTTATATGAGCTCATGCACATATAATACACAGTTTTTGTCTTGTATAGAAATTTTATTGTGGTCGCCCACAGTCTATTAACATCAATATATAATGCAAAATGATTTTTGCATTCCAGCTTAACTTCATAGTTTATAAGAGAAAGAATTTTCAAGACAATCAAAGATGTTAATGTTTGCCTCTTCTACAGTTAATAATGTAATATTAATATTAATATATAATTCGGGCGGCACCTCTCAGTGCTAGGGATTCCTTGTTCGAATCCCAATCTGGTGGAGTTTCCATGTTCTTCCCTTGTCCGCATGGGTTTCCTCCGGGTTCTCTGGTTTCCTCCCACAGTCCAAAAACATGGATCAAGTCAAGTGAGTTCTCCAAATTGCCCCATATAGAGTGTGTCTGTGTAAGTGAGTGTGTGCCCAGCGATAGATTGGCACCCTGTCCTGGGTGTATCTGCCCATCGCCCGAAACATTCTCCCCTGGATGGGCATGAGGAACCCCCCCACCACGACCCTAATATTGGATAAAGCGGAAGATGATGGATGGCTGGATGTTTGCCTGTTCATATCCTTATGGACCTGCAGTGTCAGCAGAACCTTCAATAAACTATATAAACCGATGTTAGTAAAACTTCATAAGTCTTATCTCATTATCATCCGCTTAATTTAACCTCAAGTTAACGGACAAATCAATAATTGGTAAAGCAACTTGTTGAACCATAACCCGGTATCTGTTCCAGGAGCCAACTTCACATTGCATTTATAGGACTTCTTTTTCAACAATATGTTTTATTTTTAAATGGTTTTTATATTTTTCTTTTGGTAAAATTGGTAAACTTGCAAAAAGCGTAGTTATGTAAAAACATTCCTTGCTGAAATGTGCTGAATTTGAAGTCGAAAGTAGCAGCAAATGAAAACGCTCAAGTTAAGTACATGTGTCACAAAATTGCATTTAAGTTCTCAAGCAGGTACCCCCATTTAAAAATCAGTCCCTGCTTATTCTCAAGCACAGATAAGATTTAGAGTCAGTGCAAATGCTGTTCTGTATGTGTTGAGCTGCTGTGGTGGAGGTGAGATGCTTTGATGAATTTATACCTGCTGTTACATTGAAGGGGGCTTTGTGACTTTACCCGCATCCAAGAATTTGTATTTGTGTGTGGACTGAATTTTTTCTATTCTGTCCTACATGCATTGTTGGTTTGACATTCCTTTATAAGTTATGCAAAAACCTGGTGACCGTGGTTTTATGAATATGGATATATTAATCTGCCTTCCATTGATAAACAGTGGCATCTTGGCTGAAGCTATGACTGACTAAATATTCTGTTATTATTGTATAATATACCGCATAAAGCAGAGAGAATAAAAGTTTGGCAGCCAATTATACCAAATACACCTTATTAGCAGAAACCTACAGATCAGCTTTGATCCCAGGTTTTTCTATCCAATCTGTAAATACAACCTTTCTTTAACTACAGATAGTTTTTAAAAAATTAGTGGTCAGCAGTAGTATTTGGATGACCATGGTATTTTAGAGTTAGTATGTTCAAAGAAAACATCATCCCCCCTTCATTTTAATGCCACCAGCAATGAGCTGTACTGTGGGCACAAGGCATGCTGGGTTAGTACATGTGTTTTTCATTAAAGTCAATCTTATCTCGTTACAGAAAAAGTTTAAAAAGACTAGTCAACAAAGAAAAATTTTTTGGTTCATCAGCCTACCCCACATCCCCTAAAACTTCATATTCCTAAATATCCAAACAAACATGAATCCTTTTGGGTTCATACAAAGTCAGAAATAGTGGTGTAATAGAAGTTTATTTCTGTACCCTAAATTACAAATCAGATTATATGTACGATTTTTGGTGAGAAAATAAAGATAGCAGTACTGTATATAACACAGTATATAACGCAGCCTTAGTGAGTACAACCTCAGCAACCAACACTGTACCACTACTGTACTATGAGGTGCTTTATTTGCTAAGAGTATATGCAGTTTTTGCCAGTCCCTTTCAGGTTTAACATGACATATTTTAATGAAAAGGGTGGTAATCTAATGTCCTTGTAATTTTAATTTTTGACTCATGGCAGCATGATTTGTATGTGTTGCTGTAAAATCATGGGTTGATTGGATGTTTGTATGAGTAGTTCAGGTGTGCTTGATAAACACACATATACACACACACACACAACAACAACAAAATACAACTGTAAAGCACTGGACATCCTTTGTAGCAAATAATTGTGTCTATTTTTGGAAGTAGAATACAATAAATTCTTTTATCATACATTGTGCAAACTTTCAACATTTCAACAACAATAGACATCTTTGGGCAGCTCACATAGAATCTAAAAATAAAGCTAACTGACACCCATAAAACAAATTAAGGCAATAAAACAGTATCAAAAACACACCCACCTCATAATTTCCATTGTCTGAAAATCCATTAGGAAAACCCAGTTAAGGGGCATTGAGTTTTAAATAGATCCGGAACTATGCTGGAAATGAAAAAAGATTAAGTCTGGCAGAAGGGTTAGCCAGCAGAAGAGTGCACCATTCTACACTAAAATATGGATATACAAACCATAATCTGCTTGCAATTGTTATCATGGGAGAACTGTACCTGTTACCACATTTATAACGTTAGTACTTAAAGTATGTGACACCACAAAAAGCCAGAGGCACTATAAAAGCAAGTGCTGTGCACTGATAAAGTAAACGCAAAACCCCGTAATCCCCAACGTTCCAAAACCTTGGCATTTGCTAAGCATGTGGGTATGTGTTGTTATACTTTGGGGTGTTGCTGTAGCCTGTAGAAAAAGTAATGCTATATGTATTAATGGGAAAATTCCATTTAAAAATCAGCAATTTAAGGAAGCAGTAATACATATAGTCCAATATTAACCAACATTTAATCATTTTTGCAACTTACTAACAAAGATAATATAATAATAATAATAATAATAATAATAATAATAATAATAATAATATATAGAAATGTTTGTAGCATTCAGTCATCAATTTTTTAATGATATTGCCAGTTTTTTTAAGTCTGTTTTTGTATTTAATTGACTTTCCTTTTATTTCAAACATGCTTGGCCTCTGTTGTTCACATTAACATAATGCATTGCAAAATCAAAAATGTACCATACCAGTGTGTGTAAATTGGTGTTTTGTCAAATTTTTGTTTCTTTGTGAAGTTACTGTCATTAGGATAAAGTCAGACAACAACTGTGAAAGGTTGCAGCAGGTCGTGCGTCTTAAGTAGTCTGGCTTTGTGGCATTTTAGCTTCAGCAAGATCATGTTGGTGTTATAACTTCAATTAAATGGATTTGTTAATTAAGCTAACTTAGAAATTTTTTATAATTGTAGAGGTTAGCGTGTTCACCTCTCAGCGCTGGGGATCCAGGTTCGAATCTCGATCTGGTAGTTTTCATGTTCTTATTATGTCTGCATGGGTTTTCTACGGGTTGTCTGGTTTTTGGGTGTATCTACCCAACGCGCAAAATATTCTCCCCTGGATAGACATGACCCCAGTATGGAATTAAGAAGAAGATAATGAAATTAAATGAGACATTTTATAATGGGATTAAAATGTATGTAAAACAAACTATATTGAGTTTCTTTACCAAAAATAAACCTAAATCTCATGTGTACATTGTTGCAATATACATGGTGCATATATAATATGGCATCATAAAACAATGTGCATACTCATAAACAATAACTGAAAGCAGTTTCATGTTAGCTGGCCTTATTTCAGCTAGCCAGTCATTATTGAAAGTTTTAGAAATTTAAACATCACTGATGCCATGGTTTGTTATGCTTGCACTGCATAGTTTTTCAGGAATGCTGCTGCTAAAATATGGTGTTAGGAAAAGATTTAACTGTGTCAGCAGTTTTAGGCATGAAAGAAACAAAGAAAATGCAATAACAACAATCACCAAATGCCAAAAATACATCAAATACATGTTCTTTGTGATATGTGATTTTGTGGAACAGGGTTGCAGTGTATTGACATCTTTTTTTGCTAGCAGCATACAAACAAGAAAATCTGCTGCTGTTAGTTTTTTGATGCTGTTCAATCTCACTATCAAATGGCAGGAAATGTCATAAACAGTTGCAGACTAGCGGATGATGTTACTGATGTTGCTGTAAAGAAAGGGTTTTGTAGTCACACAGATTAGTTCTTTTTTTTTTTTTTAAGGCACATATTATAATTAGGTTTGCAAAGGTAATGCAAATAACAGCCAGTATTATGCAAATGGTATGAAAAACACATGTACATTTTGCTAGTCCATCAAAGGGCAGACACACCGACGAAACATTTTCACAAACGTACTCCAACCGAGAGGCAGTTCAGTATCTCTGATTTATCACTCTGTTATGTCTATGGACTTTGGCTGGAAACTGGTTCTCATGAAGTACATTCATAGAAATTCTGGAAAAACGGTTTCTCACATCGAGGTCCGGTGCTCATTACACAGGAATAGAACCCAAGACCTTTAGTGAAGGACAGGGCTGCCCACTGGGTCTTACTATGTGGAGTAACACAATCATTATTCATTTTTATAAATTTTAAGTTTTGTGGCACATCATCATCCTTACATTGTCATCTCGCCTATATATTATATTAAAAAAATTGAATCTTATTTTATAAATCCTAAATGTTAGCATTTTCCAGTAACATCACAAAATGAATGAAAATGAGAAACCATTACTTTCAAACTTCCTTAACTTAGATGGATTGTATAAGATTGAAATGCACTCTATCCTAATGCAAGGTTTATATTTAGACGGTATACAGTGTATGTTGTAATATGAATCTATGTAATGTGGGTAAGTAGATTAACACCAGGAAGTTATATTACAGTTTTCTCCCATACATACAGCCCTAAGAACCATTTTAAATACTTAAACTCTTTTAGTTTTGTGACTATCATGTTGAAATGCATAGTACAGATGTAATAAACTGAGTAAACAAAAAGTAAATAAACTAAATATTTTAACTAAATCCTAAATTACACAAAGACTAAAAAGAATGATGTTACTATTTTTATTCATTTGGTCAGTATCATTATATGGAACAACCCATCTTTCCGACATTTTAGAAGTCACATTAATCCACAGTGTGAAATCTACACAGAATCGAAATGTTCTTCCACAAATTGCTAGCAACACTTCAATTTCACCTGAAGATTGAAATGACATGCCGACTCTTTAAGGTGTAATACCATTCCCTTGTTCTGCCAGATAGCTTCTGTTGGATGTTAAGAAGCAGCAGGACTAAGTTGTCTACATTGGTCAGTATTGCAGATTGTTGCGTCTGTGTGGTACTGTTTTTTGAAACCACTCTGGTGTTAAAGAAAGGTTAAATGGTGTTAACACTTGGGCTGTTTACATGTGGCACCGTCTTACCAATGCAAAAAAAAAAAAAAGATTGTTACACTGCAGTTGCTTTTTGCATTTTCATCATAAGTCGCGGTGCCCATTCAGGGGAGAACGTTTCGGGCGCTGGGCAGATAAACCTAAAACAGGGCGCCAATCTATCCCTGGGCACACACTCACTCACACAGACATGCACGCATACACACTTTATATGGGGCAATTTGGAGAACTCAATTGACTTGATCCATGTTTTTGGACTGTTGGAGGAAACTGGAGAACCTGGAAGAAACCCACGCAGACACGGGGAGAACATGGAAACTCCACCCAGATGGGGATTCGAACAAGGAATCCCTAGTGCTGAGAGGCAAACGTGCTAACCACTAAGCCACCGTGCCATTATGTCAAATTATTGTTGTTTAATTTATAATTTGACACTGAATGTTACATGGTGACGTAGTGCTTAGCACGCCCGCTTCAGCACTAGGGATACAGTTTGAATCCCGATCTGGTTCGAGTTTCTTCCAATCCTGTTCTCTGGGTTTCTTTCTCAACCCATAACCATGAATTCAAGTTGAATTGGCAGCTCTAAATTTCCCCTCTTTAAATTTCCCCATATGGTGTAAAGTATCTGTGTAAGTAAGCATTGTGGCTTTCGATTGTTTGGCACCCTGTCCTGGGTGTATCTGCCCAGTGCCTGAAACATTCTCCACTGGATGGGTATGGGGATCCAACCCCCTGCAACCCTAGTATGGGATTAAGTGGAAGATAATAAGATGAGATGCAACAGTGTTACAATGGCACACATAAAGCCATTATTTAAAAAAAAATGTGCCATGACCCAAAGATCAAAACAATATTTTATTTATTATAGTTAAATTATTAATTAATTATAGCATTAATAAAGCATTGACATACCTTTAAAAATTTTAAATAATTAATTAATTTATAATAAATATTTTAGTGATGAGCAATAAGATTTGTATGCAATGATATGGTCTTTGATGTTAAGACTAATTTGCTTATAAAGCTTGTCGTTGCAGGCTATTGAAGCTGCATTGGTTTTAATTAAATATGTAGTACATATTTTGCTGTCAAAAGTCACATATTTTTTAATGCAAACAAATAATACTTCTTTTAGATTCTGCTCACACACAAAATGTATTTGGATTTGGTAAATTTTTTCATTGCTCAGTTTCAAAGCTGCTGCTGCATTCTTGAGAGTATCATGCACCACTTCAACTCAATGAGTGTTAAGTAGCATCAGGAATAAATTCATTGGATAAAATCCACTGCTTTTTCATTCCTATTGATATTATGTATGTGGCAATAGTCTGATTGTGATCGCGAAAGATTCTCAAGCACGCAGGATGTGTTTGAGTGCATACGCACACACAGAAACAGCACAAAATGCTTATGACACGGGAGTCTTGTAACTAAACAATACAAATATGTATGCAAGCAGCAAAAATCTGTGTATGAACATAATACATTAAAATATAGGATGCGATCAAGCAGATTGTGTTATTTGTTTATATTAAAAATTGTGCTCAAAATTTAGTAGTATGAATTTCATAGCTGGGCAGCACAGTGGCACTGTGCTTAGCATGTCTGCCTCTCAGCACTGGGGATCCGGGTTCGAGTTGCCATGTTCTCCCCGTGTCAGCATGGGTTTCCTCCGCATTCTACGGTTTCCTCCCACAGTCCAAAAACACGGATTCAAATAGAATTTATTGCCCCTATTTATAGTGTGTGTCTGTGTGAGTAAGTGTGAGCCCGGCGATAGATTGGTCCCCTGCTCCCCCATGACCCAAATATAGAATTCATCATCCTTCATTATCACCTGCTTTATCCTCTATTATGGTCGCGGTGGGGTTCCCCATGCCCATCCAGGGGAGAACGTCTCAGGCGCTGGGCAGATACACCCAGAACAGGGCGCCAATCCATTGCTGGGCACACACTCGCTCACTCAAACACACTCTATATAGGGCAATTTGGAGAACTCAATTAACTTGATCCATGTTTTTGGACTGTGGGAGGAAACCGGAGAACCCGGAGAAAACCCACACAGACACGGGAGAACATGGAAACTCCACCCAGATGGGGATTCGAACCGGGAATCTATAGCGCTGAGAGGCGAACGTGCTAACCACTAAGCCACCGTGCCGCCCAAATATAGAATTAACTGGCGTATATAATGAATGAATAATTAAGTATAATAGTTAAAACACTTAATTAATTGTGTTAGAGTGAAGCTGTATACCTGTAATAAAAGTTATTTAATTTTAACAGCACATTTGTCAATTTATTTTTAAAACCAATCTGATCTGTGATGCAGCTGGTGCTTTTGTTTTTTATTCATTAAGTTAAATGGCTAGTTTTTAAATATGTCCCAGTGTTAAATATGCTACCAGCATGCTGTAGTAGACAATCTATATTGGCACAGGTATGCGAGTGTGAACTCTGAAACAGAGCGCACTAACCAATGCACCACAATGCCACCCAGACTTCATCATAGATAAAACTGATATATTGTTGGGCAAACCACTTTTATTGAACAAGTGCTCGCTTTCATTCTTGTATTTTCAGGCCCTTGTCTTTTAGGTGGGATAAGAAAGATGGAGATCTTCCCCCAAATGTCAGAGCTGAGAGTGCGTATCTGCGATTTGAGGTCCTAAACAAATCTGACAACGGGGTTTACCTGTGTCACGCAGACAATGGCATTGGTGAGAGTTATGGAACCTACACCCTGCTGGTACAAGGTAATAAAAAACACTGAAATAAAGATATTACATTCTTTTTTGTCATTTTCTTTTTGTTTCCAATGTTTGCTTTCATCCATTTTCTCAATTTATTTTTCTTTTCCTTTTTTTGTGTTGCCTTTAATTCTTACGTTCTCTTTATTTTCCCTAACCTTCCTCTGTTTGATCTATCTGTCTTCTTCCTCTACTGTTTTTCTTCCCTTTTTGTTTAAGACCTAGAGGATTATGACTCTATGATCTCTTCTAGCGTTACTTCTCCTTCTTCTCCTTTTCCAACTCTTCTGCCCTCTTTTCCACCCTCTACTATACACACTATTTCTACCCCTTCCACTTATGGTCCCTTGTATCAATCATCGACTTCTTCTTCCTCCTCACTTTTATCAACCATCATTACTACTTCTTCTCCTTTAACACCCACTTCTATACCTTACTCTACCTCTCCCTCTTCAATTTCTACCTCCCCTTCTGAATCTGATTCTTCTTTACTTCCGTCAACCTCCTCTTCTACTTTCCCTTATTCAAAATCTTTCTCTTCTGACCCCCCATTTGTCTCCTCCTCCCTTCCTCCCTCTACCTCACCCTTTTTCCCCTTCCTCACCACTAGTCTCTCAAACTCCCTTTTTCCTGACCTTCTGCCGACTCTGTCTTCTGTGCCCACTTCTAAGCTCCCATCCACATCCACTCCTTCTGTTACTCCCTTTATGAATCCATCCACAGTTTCCTGGCTGAATGGAGTGTATCGTACAGGTAATTTAATGCAGTGAAAAACACATAGAAGCACAAATATTGACTTACATTAGCACTTTAATAGTTTACCATAATTGCTGTAATTACAGCAGCTGAAATTGCTGTATGAAACTCGATAGTTTTTATCATTTGTGTGTGTGTGTGTGTGTGTGTGTGTGTGTGTTTGTGTAATTTTGTCTGTGTATATACTGTTTGTGTGTGTGTGTGTGTGTGTGTCTCTGTATATATTCGCTCAGTGTGAGAGCAAAACAGAGATTATTTTCAGTTCCATGTTACTGCATTGCTTTGAATATGATCACCTAGCATCTGCTCTTCAGTTCAGCAGTAATACTGGATTTAGCAACACTTGCCACAAAGCCAAGATTATCTGTGTACACAATTGTACACAACACCTAGGGTTCTACTCAAGGGCTTAACGAAGCTTTGGCACTGGCAGTGCAATATTTGTTTGTGTTATTTCATTATTCAGGTTCAAATCCTTCTTTTCGCTTGTAATGAAAGATGTAGTCAGTGCGAATATTGCGAATCAAACACAAACACACACACACACACACACACACGCACACACACACACACACACACACACACACACACACACACACACCCCCCCCCCCCCCCCCCCCCCCCCCCCCCCCCCCCCCCCCCCCCCCCCCCCCCCCCCCCCCCCCCCCCCCCCCCCCCCCCCCCCCCCCCCCCCCCCCCCCCTGCTAAATCACTGAAAGCTGAAATGTTTAATCTCTCAGATTGAAAAGTGGCTTACCATAATACCAGCTACAGTTATTAGCATTTTTTGCAAGTTTGACAACAGAATGATTCTTCATCTTAAAGAAATAATCTGTCAAATATTACAGTCTCTTCTGCAGCATTCATTCAAAATAGACAATTAGCTTATCATCCTAAAATTGAAACTCTGTGAGGATTTTAGCTAATCTAAATTTTAGCGTTATAATTCAGCTTTGTTAAAGCTGTAGATTTGCAATTAATACTTTTAATACTAGTTATTACTTTAAAATGTTGTTTACTTCTGGTAAGACAGTATTTTGGAGTGTGTCTAGAATATAAAAAAAATATTCAAGCCTTACAGTGGTGGCCAGAGGCAGATAGATAAGAGCACATACCCATTGCTTGTGCTAAGTCAGTAATCATGGTTAATATTGATAAAAGGAGTTAGACTGAAAACAAACACTGCAGAGAAATAAATACCCATTTAAGTGGAAGTAAAAATACAAAAAAATAATAATTAGTTACTATAACAATAGTAATAGTCTGATATCACTCTCTTTTTATATATTAATAAATGTAAAGAGAGGGATTGAAAGAGAGATAGACAAATCAATTTTAGCCAGTGACTGAGAATTGTTATTATTATATTGCAAATATGTACATTTTTTTAACGTACATTTTTTTATAACACCTTTTTTGTCTGTGTACACTTTATAGAGATTTTTAAAGAATAAAACACTGTTATTTTAGTTTTCAAAATGAGTACTGATGTACATGTGACTCAAAACCCCAGTAAATGGACAATGGAAAAAGCTTTTAAATTAACTGATATTCGGTTTAAATGTATTTTCCAGACATTTATCAATTAGTTATCAGTGTTGTAGACGTGTTGTAGAGTGTTGTTTTATAATTTAAAGCTTTTTCTTTGTTGGTTTCTATGTGGAAGAGGCAGCATTGAACTGCTAATGTTGGAAAAGCATGTGCAACCATAACTATTTACTGAACGATTACTTTGAAAAAGGCATTTTACTTCCATGCAGACATCTACAAGAAAGATCTTCTATATAATAAGTGTTGAAATATCCATTTAATTATTTTTCAGATTTGACAAACTTGTTTATAAACAATATTTCACAATATTTTAGGAATGTACAAACAAAAGTAAAAAATCTTTGCATTGCGATTACTTGCTATAGCAAAAAAATGGTTATAAATAGGGGATTGAAAAAGCTAAAATAATTTGCAAAATGGACAGGGCAGCTTACGGTTGGACAGGGCAGCTTACAGTTACGGTAAGCTTCTGATGGTCATGCAAGTCTCGTAACCCTTATTGCTCCAAGTGTGCTGTATCATAACCGTTCTGTGCTCTGACCTTGGTTGTGGTACCTGTAAGTCATTTTGCAGTCATTTTGCAAAATAACACAACATAATGTAAATAAAGCAACAATATATCTCATACTTCTACACCATCATTAATATTGTTAGCTGCTTAAACTGATAAGGGATTTGGAGAGGTGCTGTAGCCTACCCCATGACTCACAGGTTGATGTGAACATACAAAGCAACACATTCATAGCTAGTGGCAATTTACTATTCTCATTTTACGTAGTTGAATTTCATGGTCTGTCAAAGTAGACTATTGTAGAGTAGTAGACTAAAGAATATACAAATTTAACGTGTTAAGGAGCCCTGTGTTGAGAATGGATTTCAGGACCATTACACTGTAAAAGTGCTATCCACTGTGCCACAAATTAGGTTAATTATTAGACACACACACTCTCACTCTCTCTTTCTCTTTTTCTTTTACGTCTACTCATTTTTCTTACCTAATTTTACAGATTTGTATTTCTAATAATGAAATGTGATGTTCTTTATTAGTTATTCATCTTTATTTTGATGTAAAAAGGAATGAAACTAATGACAAAATGATGAGAAATATTCTGTATATGTACATTAATACAGAAACCAACGTGAAATTAATATTGCACACAATAAGGAGGAAGGGCAGCACGGTGGTTTAGTGGTTAGCACGTTCGCCTCTCAGCACTAGGGATTCCCGGTTCGTATCCCCACCTGGGTGGAGTTTCCATGTTCTCCCCGTGTCCGCGTGGGTTTCCTCCGGGTTCTCCGGTTTCCTCCCACAGTCCAAAAACATGGATAAAGTCAATTGAGTTCTCCAAATTGCTCCATGTAGAGTGTGTTTGTGTGAGTGTCTGTGTGTGTGAGTGTGTGCCCAGCGATAGATTGGCGCCCTGTCCTGGGTGTATCTGCCCAGCGCCCGAAACGTTCTCCCCTGAATGGGCATGGGGAACCCCCCGCGACCCTAATAGAGGATGAAGCGGAGGATAATGAATGAATAAGGAGGAAAACATAAAATCTCATCTTATCTCATTGTCTTCCACTTAATCCTTTATTACCAATTTATGGTACCACAGACACCAATCCATCACTGGACACACTCACTCACACAGACACCAACACAGTAGGGGCAATTTAGATAGGGGCGATTTTAAGCAGCCAGTTCAGATGTTTTTGGACCGTAAGGGGAGAACCCTCCAGAGAACTTGGAGAAATCCCATGCGGACACAGGGAGAACATCGAAACTCCACCTAGATCGGGATTCGAACCTGGATCCCTAGAACTAAGAGCCAAATGTTCTACCCACCAAGACATGGGAATGATATATTTGTAATTACTTTGGTATGTTGATAAATAATAAGAGCAATTACCTTAATGGTCTTTTAATATTTTGTCGTAACTGACAGTTAGGTAAAATAATTCAGATTTTAAAAGGCTTATAAGATTTTTTTTAATCCTCTGTATCAAAATACATGGTCAGATGTTTAAACAGGATTTAGGATTCATGGAGGCTTAAGTAGCTGCTTTTCAGAAAATTAATATAGGCAACTCATCTTTGTTTTGTTGTTTTGTTCGTTTTATTTGGTGAACAATGAAACAGACCCCACGGCGTTGACCACCACATCAGGAGTGGATCATGCTGTGATTGGTGGAGTGGTAGCTGTCATTGTTTTCATCCTCCTCTGCCTTCTCATTGTTCTTGGCAGATACCTCATCAGACACAAAGGTAATCATAGCTCTTACAAACAGCTTGTTTTGTGCTTTAACGGTAAACATTTATGAAGTAATGTATATATAATTATGCAGAGAAAATTAAAAGAACAAATTTTTAACAGCCATTATGTATAGTGTATTTTCTCTTTTTCTTGTTATGATTTAGATTTAATTTTTCTTTTACAGCTATAACTTATGTTTGTATGCCTACATTTGTCGTAACTTAAAGATTGTTTAAAGATACTCCTATATTCAAAAAAATCGCCCCGTTTTCCAATAGTGATAATTAATTTATATATTAGTAGCAATAATAAGTGCAATGAGTAAAGCGTGCGACCTAACTGCTTCTGTACTCCAACGATTAATAGTATATATATATATATATATATATATATATATATATATATATATATATATATATATATATATATATATATATATATATATAATAGTAAGTAAGTAAGTAAGTAAACTTAATTTATATAGCACTTCTCTTAGGCACAGGCCACAAAGTGCTTTATAAAATAATAAAATCATATAACAATAATATATTAAAAAAAATAATATAGCAGTATCAGTCAAAAGTTTGGAGACAGCTCATTTTGCTCCACTTAGTTTCATAAAGATGATGGACTTTGTAATTCCAGACTGTAGTCCATCTGTTTGTGGACTACAGTACATATTGTGTTATTCCCCTTTACTCTGTTCTCTAATGGTCAGGACTCGATTAGTAGCACCACAGAGCAGGTATTATTTGGTTTGTGCATTATTCCCCCTCACCGCATCAGTGTGAGACACTGCAGAACTGACAATAAAAAATCCACCACCCACATTTTACCTGTTTTGTGATGGTCCTGACCAATATAGAACATAGAAAAGTGGACTAACAACAAGCAAGAAAACAGATGTTACTACAGTCTCTAATTGTAAAACTACAAAATCCGTCTACATGGTAAGTGGAGGAAATGTGCAATGGTGAAAGAAGGAGGCGTGTCCAAACATTTCACTAGTACTGTGTGTGTGTGTGTGTGTGTGTGTATAGACAGACAGACAGAGTTTGGTTTTGGTTCCTTAGGTTGCTGGTTATCATGATAGATAAATAAAAAGATCTTGTAAGCATACATTATGAAATCATAATTCATGTAGAAATAAATCATGAAAGCTTCTTTGAATAAAGAAACTGTTCACACTCTGCACAGGTCATACTGTATTTTCACCTTATCTATCTCTGTCAGGTACATACCTGACCCATGAAGCAAAGGGTTCGGATGATGCCCAGGATGCTGACACGGCCATCATCAATGCAGAGGGTGGTCACTCTGGCGTAGAGGACAAGAAAGAATACTTCATTTAGACATCCTGCCATCTACATCATGTTTTCTTTCTTCCCTTGCTTCAGTTCCTTTTTGCCGAAGGAAAAATAAAATACAGAGGACAAGTGAAGAAATGAAAAAAATAGTGGAACTGACTAAAACAGCAAACGTTCAGTTTCAGCCTGTCTCGAAACCGGGGAGCTTTGCACTGATACCAGGGTTCAACTTTACACAAACACATACATGCACATTCACACAAGAAACACACAACAACACCACATGATCATGTGCATTTAAATTCATGCCAAGTCCCAAGTTTTAAAACGGCAATATACTGGCAGAATGAATTTGAGGTTTCACACATGATATAATACACAGTATTCACAACACACCAAAACATTTCATGTTTACTAACATTTTTTTTTCCCCTGCTTATTTCACCAAAAAACACATGCATACACACACTAGTGCAGTCAATGTCCCCAATACAGCATATATGTTCAATATATGTTTAATTCAGCAGACTGCAACATAGAGTCAGTACTACAACATATCTTACTACTTGGCAATATACCGTCAGGCAGATGCATATACATATGCATATTCATGCACATACTCAATGCAATCATGCAAATCAGCTTGTGTGCTGTCACTGTATGGATCCCCAGTAAATTGTATAGATCTATATATAGATGATTATATAGCATTGTTTTTACTTGACAGAATAGGTTCTGTGTGGTGTAAATATACTCTTGTGTCATGCTCTCTCTTTACCTGTCACTCCCTTTTTTCATTGTCCTCATCTCTTTACCCAAATCTGGTTCTCGTGCTCTCCCCCTTCGCATCTTACTGTCATTGCGGTATTTACATGAAAAGTTGGCCTGGTTTTCTTACACGTGCATCCATGCATTAAGTTGAAAAAAATATAGCTATATTGGGTGAAGAAAAAAAAGTGTTATGAAACTGTTGATACTGCAAATATTGATATGAATTATTATTTTTCTTCAACTGAAATTCTGGTGTAACTGTCGGTTGTCATAATTTGAAGTGTCAGCTGTCATCACAGGAGTGTCATTATGATCATTACTGTGATAAACCCATTATAAAATGCCATTACTTTGTCACAATTTGCATTTGCCTGGTACTTGTATATCATGCCATCGGTTCCTGTGCTTGGATGATGGATGACTGAGTTAAAGCAGGGTAAATCTGCATGTGCAAACAAAGCAACAAATACAAGAAACTAGTTTCTTCTGTCTACTGTACTATTTCTCTTTCACTCTCCCTTTCACCCTAACCTGCTTTCATTCTATGAATGTGAAATTCTGGCCTATATCTCTTTTTACTTTAAGTGTGAGTTACAGATCTAAACATACTTGATCTAACAGCGCCAGTATTCCTTCGGTTTGTAGCTAGCTTTTGAGGTGTTAAGGTTTGATGCTATGCCAAATAGCAGAGCTGGGTTATTAACCAAATTAACAACTGGTCACCTCAAAGCTGATCAGTGTTTGCTGAGATGGCTGTTATTTGTACAGGACGGTAGTGTTATAACTAATTTTTTTTATCAATTTTAACTCATTTTCAGGGCTTTATTAAAATTGAAATGTGGAAGATTTATGAGCACTGGAATTGCATGACTGGGCAGTTTTTTTTTTTTTTTATGTTTTTTTTTTTTGCTTCCTCTGCACAGATCTCATTCTCTGTAGAGCTGTTTATTTCACTTCTGCCTTGCTCTGCCAAAACTAACCCAGTAAAGGCACCATGCTCAAGTCCTGAACATCTTCAGTAGATTTTCAAAACTCCGGGTTTTCTCCCTAAACCCACTAAGTACACAAAGTCAGTGAGGTGTGTTAGTCAAGAGAAACAGTGAGGCATGGCTCCAGCATACTGGGTTGTGAGTTTACGTTCCGTCAGAGTGAAATCTCTCATGTGTTGTGTTTGCATGAGTTTTTCAGGTATTCCAGTTTCCTTTTATGTCTAAAAGCATAATGGTAGGTGGACTGGATATTTTAAATTGCCCCTCGGTACCTGAATGAGTGAGTGTGGTTGTATTTATGTTTGCAACTGGTGTTCAAATAGCCCTGGATCTGCTATGACCTTAACCAGCAAAGTGGTCACAAGAGATGAATGTGAGAATTTAATGCTGTGTAAGACTGATACTCTGCAGTGTTGTGGCCCTCCAGGATTTGGAGTTTGGCAGTCCTGCATGGCACCACCATTACTGAAAAGCAGTCTTCAGGGACCCCTAGAAAATGTGAACTGCATGGGGGGACCCTTGTGAGAAACACTCTTCTAGGGTATAGCCCTTTTTTCTTAGATCTTATGTTTGTACCTACATCATTGCACCACCAGAGGGTGCATTTTTTAAACAAACCTCTCTCCCACTTTCTCCTTCTTTCTGGTACTCGTAGCAGAAAATATGATGCTCCATATGTTAATGGTGGATCATAGCAGCGGTTCATTTTTAAATTATGTTCATCTTTTTTTTTTTCTTTTCTTAATAGCTGTGCATAATCTTCTGTAAGTCGTTTTGTTTACTTTTTTGTATGACCGGGTGTTAGACCTAAAATGTAGAGAAGTAGAGTTTCTGTGGCTGTATTGTTTAAAAATCAGACTTTTTTTGTATGATTTCATGTAAATAGTGTTATCTTGAACAGTCTTCTATTTACAGCAGTGGTAAAGTGCACGCTCACTCTCAGTAATACACACATACAGGCATGGGATTGTGTCTGTGCTAATGTGAGTGTGTGCTTTCCTGTGTTCGCAACAGGATCATCTCTAACGGACAAAGGAAACGCGATGTGTCGTTTTTCCACGAGCATTGTTAATTTGATTGTCTATGTTAGCGCTGTTTTGGAATGAAAGTCTTCCTTTTCAATAAATATCCATATGTCATGGAGCCTGTGCACTTCTTTATGCAGTTGCTCGCAGATGACGTCATCTATCTTTTCGCAGATGACGTCATCTATATATATATACAATAGAACAACTTTATATATATATATATATATATATATATATATATATATATATATATATATATATATATATATATTTGTGCGTTATTATGGTGCGTTATTTAAAAAAATATTTCTTAGCCTCGTCCTGTTTTTTGACAGTTTTATAATATTTACGTTAAATAAAAAATACAAGAGTTCATCAAATCATTTCGTGCCTTTGAATGTCACTTGAAAAATATATTTTAATACATTAAGTTACATAAATTGGCTCACATGTAAACAGAGGCCAGACTAAAACCTAGAATGGAGTTTGCAAGCCAGGCCCTCGTCATACAACATTATTAGATGACTTTACAAAAGCTGTTCAGGATAAAGTTTTTTTTGGGATTAATGGGCCATAACACAGACACACCCTTTGTTATAGCTGCAATGGGGATAAAACTTTTGTTTTTATTGATATTGACATGTCATGAAAACCTGGTATAAAATATGTGTCCTAATACTTATGTCCATATAGTGTACAATGAATCATGAACAATAATATTTTGCTATTTGAAAATTATACATTCTTTTTGCAATAAATGTAAGCAAAAAACGTGATACTTCTGATACAAAGTCATTAATACAAAAATAAGAAAAGCCATAAAACAAAATAGAACAACTTTATTTTGAACAAATTAAAATCCACAAAGTTCTCTCTAAACAATTATTTTAATTGTTCTTGATTATGTCTGTTCTTATAATTCCCTAAATTATATGTTAGAAAATAAAAATATAAAATTGTTTGTAATTCTCTGTTTAGGGACTGCTGTGATTTAGCGGATGTAAATGATAAACGTTTTTGTCTTGTCGTCTGGAACTGCAGATGAAGGGGACGGAGACACAGTGTTCAACGTTTTTTCTGCTGTTACATGTTGCAGGTTCAAACAGGTGAAGCATCAGGTTAACGAACCCCTCTGATGGCCGTTTCGAACAAGCTCCACTGTGTGAAGTTCATCTCTGCGGGGTTCATATGACGCAATGTGCAACGGAACGATAGATCACATCAACAGTATTATCCGCCAGTGAGAACCATCTGTATGCGTTGACATTGAATATTTGCAAAGGACAAAAGAGGAAGAAACAGAGGTGGGGGGGAAGGCTGTGATGTAGATGCAGTACCATGTTTTGCCGCTAGGCGGAGGCGTGGTTACGCGCAAATATCGCACCGTGTTGCCAATTTACGGCGCGTGTGTCTTTGAAGGGGAAACAGGGAAAGGGAGGGAGAGCGAGGAATGAGGTGAGTTTGAGAGAGAGAGAGAGAGAGAGAGAGAGAGAGCGGCTCGTGAGGACGCGGCTCGTTAATGAAGGAGCTGAACGAAACCGAGAGCGACAGATCCAGCGAGGGCGAGCGCGCGCACACAATGGGAACGGGAGGCACGCGCGGCAGGCTGCTTTAGAGGAACATGTGCAGCTGCACTGACATCAATTCCAATCATGACAGATCCGAAAAGGACGTGAGTTGATGTGCGTTCGCGTTCTGCAGCGGTGGGACGGACGCAATTCGCCGCCGGCGCGCCTGAACCATGGCGTGGATTTGCATCTTAACTTTGGCCATCGGTGTGCACGTGAGCGAAGGTAAGCCGATGCAGATGTGGCCGCTGTCTGTCAGATGTCACGTCCCGAAAAAAAGAACAAATATTTTTAAAAAAAAAAACGCCCGGGCTTCTAAAAAACGCTGCGCGTCAGACCTGGCCGCCGTCGTTCGCTGCCGTGTTTCATGCTTTTGGTTACAGGTAGATTTCATACCTGCGTTTGTTCTGTCCGCGTTTAAACAGCGAGCCGGTTGAAATGGCGGCACGTTGGGGGTTTAATGAGCAGCCTCACACTCACCTGCGCAAACCGGACACGCGTGTAGACGCCAATCTGACTAATGTAGGCAGCGTTGTTTTGTGTAGCGTGTGTGTGTGTGAGAGCGAGAGAGAGAGGCATGTTGGTTCTGTGTGTGCGTGTGTGTGTGTGAGAGAGCGAGAGAGAGAGGGAGAGAGAGAGGCATGTTGGTTGTGTGTGTGCGTGTGTGTGTATGTGAGAGAGGGAGAGAGAGAGGCATGTTGGTTTTGTGTGTGTGTGTGTGTGTGAGAGAGAGAGAGAGAGAGAGAGAGAGAGAGAGAGAGAGAATGAGAGAGAGAGAGAAAGGCATGTTAGCTGAACTCGGGTCTGCGGTGTGTGTGTGTGAGGCATGTTGGCTGATCTCGGGTCTTGGGTGTGCGCGTGTGTATGTGAGAGAGAGGCATGTTGGCTGATCTCGGGTCTGCGGTGCGTGTGTGTGTGTGTGAGAGAGAGAGAGAGAGCGAGAGAGAGAGAGAGGCATGTTAGCTGATCTCGGGTCTGCAGTGTGTGTGTGTGTGTGTGTGTGTCAGAACATGCGACCTCGCACACGTGTGCCAGCGTCATGTTTTAATACAGAATAAAACGCTGGACAATGTTCACCTGAGCGAGCTTTTGTTTCGGCAAGTACAGGCCAGCGCGGCCACAATGGCTGACGTATTCGCGTGTCTGTCTGTCAGAATCAGAATCCTGTGTGTGTGTGTGTGTGTGTGTGTGTGTGTGTGTGTGTGTCGGTGCGGTGAGTCTACGGTGTCTCGCGCTTTCCCGCGCGCCCGGCGCAGCGACGGTTCCCGTTGTGAGGTTCCACTTGGTGCGCGCGGGCAGTGTTTAGTTCCAGTGGAACCATGTGGAACCCGAACCCGGACGCGGCAGGTGTTCATTCCAGCGGCGGTGTCACGAGCCAACGCTCCACCCGCCACGTTACGGCAAACCCGCCGCGGCTCGCCTACTCTCTCTCTCTCTCTCTCTCTCTCTCTCTCTCTCTCTCTCACCTGCAGTGATGATGGAGAAGGGCGTTCAGAATGGAGAGAGCGAAGGTTCTCCGTCAGGGGCGTCGTTAGAGCTGGGCTTTGGGGGCTGTAGCCCCGGGTGTTTTGTCCGTAGCCCCGGATCAAATGAGAGCAGCTTTCTCTGCAGCCTCTCCTCCAGCAGCGGGACCGAACCATGGAGTCACTGTCAGCTGGTCGTGCTTCCAAACTCTGTGTGTGGGTTTAAGGGAGACATTGTTTTCGCCAGTATTGGGAGTAAAGTTAACGTAATAACTGTATGTTGGCTGTAAAGAGCAGCTTCTCAGCTTTCAGAAACCGTCAGAATTTTTCTGAAGGCGCAAACTGCCGCAAAGTTACGGTATTTCAAAGCAAAACTCTGCGACTGACTCGTAAAACGGATTCATGCTTTTCTGACGAAACTCAGGTTAATTTATTCAAAGATTTTCAGCCAAAACCATCATTTATTAGAACTGAATGTGCTATCCACTGCTGACAGACATTTTTCATTCATTCATTCATTATCTTCTGCTTTATCCTATATTAGGGTCGCGAAGGGGGGGGGGGTCCCCATGCCCATCCAGAGGAGAACGTTTCGAGCGCTGGGCAGATACACCCAGGACAGGGCGCCAATCTATCGCTGAGCACACACTCACACACACAGACATGCACACAAACACAGTCTACATGGGGCAATTTGGAGAACTCAATTGACTTGATCCATGTTTTTGGACTGTGGGAGGAAACCGGAGAACCCGGAGGAAACCCACGGGGACACGGGGCGAACATGGAAATTCCACCCAGATGGGGATTCGAATCGGGAATCACTAGCGCTGAGAGGCGAACGTGCTAACCACTAAGCCACCGTGCCGCCATCAGACATATTTCATGTTATTTAATTGTATCCAATATGAATGAATGAATGTAACAACAGTTTAAAAATGGATATACTCATGAAAGGGCAATTTTTAAAGAGGACAGAGGGGGAATAAGGGATCTGGGCTAAAGCCCCTGATGTTTGTAAACCCTAAAAACGCCCCTGTTCTCCTTCATGCCGCGCTGTGTGCGCTTTTCTCGCGGCTCGTGGTACAATGTCTTTAGGCTGTGATGTGGAACAAAAGAGCGCTGCACTCCCTCTGGGGCCTCGTCTGGGTTTCAACATTCTCCTGCGTGGCAGTTTATTAGATGCACTTGCCTTGTAGCTACACCGGCGGTTCCCTGCCTACCATGTAAGAGCGCTTAGTAGGGATCCGGTTACTCAATTACTTACTGTAGCACATCTGTTGCCATGCCCGATTTGTCAGCTTTCTGCCAGCCATTCAGTCAATAGACAGAGATGACCGCTGGACTCCTGGATGTGAAGGATTTTCAGCAGAGTAGAGAACTCATGTTATGGGGCATTAAGTTATAACCTGTATATTTTCCATCCATCCATTATCTTCCGCTTTATCCTCCATTAGGGTCGCATTCCCATCCAGGGAGAACGTCTCGGTTGCTGGGCAGATACACCAGGACAGGGTGTATCTCACACTCACTCACGCACACGAACACACTCTATATGGGGCGATTTAGAGAAGTCAATTGACTTGATTCATGTTTTTGGACTGTGGGAGGAAACCGGAGAGACATGGGGAGAACATGGAAACTCCACCCAGATTTGGATTCGAACCTGGAATCCCTCGCGCTGAGAGGCGAACATGCCCTAGGGAATCCCGGTTGAAATCCCAATCTGGGTGGAGTTTCCATGTTCTCCTCGTATCTGCATGGGTTTCCTCTGGGTTCCCTGGTTTCCTCCCACAGGCCAAAAACATGGATCAAGGTCGATTGAATTCTCCAAATTACCCAATATAGTGTGTGTCTGTGTGAGTGAGTGTGTGCCCAGAGATAGATTGTCGTCCTGTCCTGGGTGTATCTGCACTGCGCTCAAAACATTCTCCACTGGCTGGGCATGAGAAACCCCTATGACCCTAATAGAGGATAAAGTGGAAGATAATGGAAAGATGACAGTGTGATTTTTACATTTACATTTCACACTGATAATATTTCTCAGGGCGGCACGGTGACTTAGTGGTTAGCACGTTCGCCTCTGAGCACTGGGGATTCCCGGGTTCGCATCCCAATCTCTGGAGTTTTCATGTTCTCCTCGTGTCTGTGTGGGTTGCCTCCGGGTCCTCTGGTTTCCTTCCACAGTGCAAAAACATGGATTCATGGTAAATTGAATGCTCTAAATTGCCCCATGTAGTGTGTGTTTGTGTGTGTCTGTGTGAGTGAGTGTGCCCAGCAATTGATTGGCACCCTGTCCTGGGTGTATCTGCTCACCACCTGAAATGTTCTCTCCCATGGTGAAAGTGACCCTAGTAGAGGATCAAGCTGAAGACAGTAAATGAATATTGAAAATTGAAAATAATGAATATTTCTCAGCTTGTACCCTTTAGAGTTATTTTGGGGTATAAAAGTGCTAAATGTTTTCCATAAATTGGCAGCAGTTAACCAACCACAGGAAGAAACCACAGCAATAAGCTCACTAATGTGATTTACTGTAAAACAATAATGAATCAATTAGAACAGTAACTTGTTGGGGTTTATAAAAAAAAAATTCCTAGCCATCAGTGCACTTTTTACTAAATTACTCCTATGGGAAGTATAGAGTAGCCAGTTGGCTTATAAGCTCTCTGCAAATTTTCTAGTTCTTTCAAATTGATAAAATTGTTATGAACATGGAGTAAAAATTGTGCAAAAGCCACAGGAACATCCTATTTTTCATGTAAAATATGAGGTATATGATGTATTCATATATGAATAATTTTTTTATTTGGAGTCTAAAGATTATTTAACAGCTCTTATAACATGACCTGCCTGGTGCAACTCGTCCCCATCAAATTAGGGATTTTACTTTATTAAAGAAAAAAAAACAAAAAACAGATCTGTTATAAAAGATATTGCATACCCAACAACCAAACCAGTTATGGTAGCTGCATAACTCTGAATTCATATATTAAATTACATTTTGTCATTTTTCAGACATTTTTTATTCAAAATGACATACAAGTATGTCTGAGTCAGAGCACAGAGTCGTGGACACAGGAATAACATGGAAACTCCACCCAGATCAGGATTCGAACCTAATTTCCCAGCACTGAGTAGCAGAAGTGCCAACTGCCAAGTTAGCACATTTAAACTAAACTGCCCTGTTAAAAAATTGCAATTACAATTAAGATTTACTAAGAACCAGATCAAAAATGAAAACAATACTCAAGTCAAGTCTGTCCAGTGAATATTATTTACATTACAAAACATGGATAAAATGTTTAACACACACCTCATAGTTATTGTATTTATGTGTTTCACTCATGGGCTTAGTGGTTTGCTCGCTCGGCTCTCAGCGTTAGGGATTCCCGGAGTTTCCATGTTCTCCCCGTGTCCATGTGAGTTTCCTCCGGGTTCTCCGGTTTCCTCCCACAGTGCAAAAACATGGATTCAAGGTCAATTGAATTCTCCAAAATGCCCCATATAGAGTGTGTTTGTGCGTGTGTCTGTGAGTGAGTGTGTGCCCAGTGATAGATTGGTGCCCTGTCCTGGTTGTATCTGCCCAGCGCCTGAAACTCTCCCTTGGACGGGCATGGGGAACCCCCCGCGACC
Organism: Corydoras maculifer; assembly: GCA_019802435.1. Classification (NCBI taxonomy): domain Eukaryota; kingdom Metazoa; phylum Chordata; class Actinopteri; order Siluriformes; family Callichthyidae; genus Corydoras; species Corydoras maculifer. The sequence continues at coordinate 1,860,973 of JAFMOD010000781.1, forward strand.
TTAATATAGGATAAAGCATTTCACTCATCAAATGTCTTTTGAGGGAACTGGAACTGAGCCTGGTCCTCTTGTTCAGTCAATGTGTGAAACAAAAGCATGCATGCTTTTCTGGATGATAAGGCAAACATTTGATTACAATCTATGCTTGTACAATCTATGAAACTATGATCACAATCAGGAAAGTTATAGAAAGCATTTACAGAATAGAGAACATTGTTATAGCTGCAAATAGGGCACCGACTACAAAAAGGTTGTGTTTTTTGCTCAGTCAAACAAAAAGGAGAGGCAGTTTTATGAATAATGTAAAAAATGAAATAAAATAAACGGAAAGGAAATAGTGTTTGTTGGGAACGTGAAAGCTCCGATAAGGACACTCTAGTAAAACAAGTGACAGCTAGATGAAGAAACCCATGATGCGGAACGCAAATGTATGCTGATTAACAGAATACGGTATGGCAACATGAAAAGGTTGGGAAGCTTAATCTGTCAGCATATAGAGAATGCAAGAGCAAAAAGAGATTCAAAGTCAAATTAGGATGATGTTATATGTTTTGTTCTGCTATATAGGCTTTTTTTAATTAAACTGACAAATGTTAAGCTTTTAAAAATGACAGCCAATAATCTAAAACACATTTAAAAATGATATTCTAAATATAATTTTAACTAGCATCTATTTTCAGTAATAATAATGTATCCTTACATTGTATATTAATGTATAAATACATAGTATTTAACATACAATCTGCTGAATGAATGTAAATAATGTAACATAAAATATTAAAGGTGCCATTGCTTTCATTTATTCATTATGTTAAATTGTTTTTTGACTGATGCGTAAAAGGTGAAACTTTGGTCAGTTGCCCAGTTGTGGATTTCAATGCCTATTTACAAGCCTAAGCTTTAAGCTGTTTTCTCCTTTTTATGAAGGGACTATTAATAATGATGATGAGCTCTGAGACACTGCTGCTCACTTCAGCACTCATCTGACTTTGCTCCAGACTGAAGCTCCTGCTGAAGCTGTTATTTTGCATTTTGTTCTCCTGCACTGTAATGAAGTGATTTCCCATAGCCAGTGCACAGTGCTTTCAGTGGGAACAAAGAGTTCACAGAGCTAGTGCACATTAGTGCTACACAGATTAATAGTTTGAGCGCATATATTTGTTATTGCACATATACAGCACAGGTGGAATCACTTTTAGTCACCACCCACATTCCTCTGACATTTATTCTCTCTGCATCACATATCAGTGCTATTAACATACAAAAAACAGTAATTCATTTTGTAAAGAGTATCAGATTTATGAAAAAATACACAGACAAGTGTGACAATTACTAGTTCCTTTTGGAATGTAACACTTAGTTTGCGTAAAGATCGGGTGTCCTCTGAAGTGATACTTTTATAATCTTTGCATTTGGCCATGCGTATGAGACTTGGCCATTGTTAAATAAGTATCTTAAATAAAATGTAATCTGATAATTATTTTTAAATTGTCTGATTGGTGTTGATTGCTAGTACAGTATGTAATACAAAAAATAAAACACTCCTTTGTAGCTTTTGATTGAAATTAAATGTCATTCTCTGTTCAAAGGTATGTGAAACATACCTTTTTAGCTGACTTTTCTGCGTTTGGTGCTCTTCACAACCTTTAAATTAAAAACATTACTATAGAATGATGATGCCACTACCATACTTCAGTCTAGGATGGATGTTCTTTGGTTTCTTTGGTTGGTATCATACATGCTGTTTTTCAATATAATAACTTTGGGACTAGTTTGAGATATTGTTTTTTTTTTTTTTTTTTTTTATAAAACAGGTAGTGCTAGTCTTTAAATCTGATTTCCTGAGCCATTTGTCCAGCTGTGACATTATTAACAATAATCCACACCTTTGACTGCTTTCTATTTGTAACTGTGTAAAAATCTGTGAACTAACATTTTTAATCATTTACCATTAATGAAAATACAGATTATTATTAGCAACAAGACATTTCCTGATGAACACTAAGCCGTTATCCTGTTGCTTAGCAATTAATTTAATTAATTCATTCATCATCTTCCACTTTGTCCTATATATATATTAGGGTCGCTGGGGGGGGGGGAAGGGGGGTTCCCCATGCCCATCCAGGGGAGAACGTTTTGGGCGCTGGGCAGATACACTCAGGACAGGGTGCCAATCTATCGCTGGGCACACACTCACACAGATAAGCACACATACACACACTATATGGGGCAATTTGGAGAACTTAGTTGACTTGATCCATGTTTTTGGACTGTGGGAGGAAACCGGAGAACCCGGAGGAAACCCACACGGGCACTGGGATAACATGGAAACTCCACCCAGATGGGGATTCAAACCGGGAATCCCTAGTGCTGAGAGGGGAACGTGCTAACCACTAAGCCACCGTGCCGCCTAGCAATCAATTTTTACTTAAAAAAACGATAGATTACGTTGCAGAAGACCAGTTTATTAATTGTTTTAAATAAATACAAAAACTTTAATAAAAGTTATAATGTTTTTATAACCATTTTATGAAAGACATAATGCAATAACTTAAACAGTCATAAATGTCACATGTGAGCAGAGCTGTGTTGTAGCTTAACCAATTTGGTTTGGGCAGTGTTGCCTCATCCACCAAACATACCAGATCTAGCCCCTTTAAGCTTTCCACCTCTCTCGGCCTTTTTAAAGATGCATTGTGTGGGAAACACCTTAAAGATGATGAGAACGTAATTAATTCAGGGAGAAAATAGTTACACACACAGGACAAAAGCTATTACCAGTAGGGAATGTTTGCACTTCACATTCACACAAGTTTGTACAAGTTGTTGAAGACTTTAATTAGTGGATGAAATAAGGGGTGTGCTGTATTCTATCATTTACGATAATACAGTATAACTTTTAAAACATTATATCGTGATAATAGTGATATTCCGACCTGTTAACGCAATGAGGTGCTACAGCTACAGTGGCTGCAGGAGGTCAGCATGTAAACAGATGTAGACATGGTTAATGCGCATGCGCAATGTAGAATAAGCCACGCTGGTTATTTAGCTTTGTTCCATATTATTTAATAATAGTAATTTAATAATAATAATAATGATAATAATAATTCATTCATTCATTATCTTCCGCTTATCCTCTATTAGGGTCGCGGTGGGGTTCCCCATGCCCATCCAGGGGAGAGCGTCTCGGGCGCTGGGCAGATAGACCCAGGACAGGGCGCCAATCCATCGCTGGGCACACACTCACTCACACATACACACTCTAAATTGGGCAATTTTGAGAATTCAATTAACTTGATCCATGTTTTTGGACTGTGGGAGGAAACCGGAGAACCCGGAGAACACCCACGCAGACACGGGGAGAACATGGAAACTCCACCCAGATGGGGATTCGAACCGGGAATCCCTAGCGCTGAGAGGCGAATGTGCTAACCACTAAGCCACCGTGCCGCCCAATAATAATAATAATAATAATAATAATAATAATAATAGATATTAATTAACAATTTTTTTTTGTTCTTTTCGTATTGGACTACTCCACATTATGTGACATTGTAAGCCTCGAACATTTAAAAATAAAGCACAATTGATTCACCGAAGCGTCGTAAGACTGAACGAAAACAAATGTTCCCGTGATTAGTAAAAAAATGAACAGGTGAAATGTAACATGGCGATATTCGTTACCTGGTGCATTTAGGAAGAGAAACAAATAGGAGAAACAGATTTGGCAAACGCAATCGAACAGAATAACTGAAGTCCATCGCTATCGGTAAGTTTCCTTAATTTTTTTCTAAAATATTTGCCACGTTAATACTATAGCACATGAGTAAATATTTATACAATAACGTTACAAACTCTTATCGTGTGAAATGAACGTCTGCGTTACTAAAGATTCCTTCGAAACTTTTTAAACGCTGAAAAGTTTGATTCATTTCTCTGAACCGATTGCGAATCAATTAACCAATTGTGATTCAACTCGTTTTGATGTTGAACAGATTCACTGATTCAATTAAAGCCAGTTTACACTAGTGGTGAACGGTGGAACTGCAGTCTTTAATTCAGCCTTGTTCTTAAACACCAGCTTTAAACAAGTGTTCAGTTCCATTATGTTTTCTGTTCTATCTTAATAGTGGATAAAATTGTGTTATATACCGTTTGAAATGTTTTAATGGTGCTACATGATCAGGTAAAAAGATATTTTGTACATGAATGTAACATTAATAGTTTTTATGGACTATTATAAATCACAGATGTGTGCATTCAAACTTCATTTAAAATGGCATATGTAAAATTCATTAGAATACCACATATAATTTAAGTTACCATGACCTACCCTGCAAACGCACAATGTATAAATAAGACGGACCCTTTTGCAGTTTTAAATAATAATTTTGTGCTGGATGTTTTATTATTTTCGTCTTCCAAAATCAGATAATACAAAATAGTAAAAATGTTTACAGATGTTTTTTTTTTTTTACTGAATATTTAAAACATATTTATCTCATCTTCCTAAACTAGTGTCTAGGGTTGCTGAGATACTTCCCTACGCCCACTCAGAGGAAAATGTTTTGCGTGCTGAGCAGATAAACCCAGGACAGGGAGTCAATAGAAACATATTTATATTTAATAAAACTTTAACATTCATTTTCTCACAGTAGTATCTTTTTAAAATTAATTAATTATCATTTAACTATTTGGTGTTTTGTCATATTGCCAAGAATATTGTTGTCACTAAGCCACCTTGAGATAACTTATTTTAGGGCCATATTGCCAACCACTACATAACATATAAACATTAATTTATATTGTCGCCATGTTAACTAAATATTTCTTAGGAAAACATTGTCCCCCACGTACATGCTTTATTTGAATTTGGTGGTTCACATATAATTTTTTATTTGTTTCTCTGTTATTATAATGTTTATGGTAATCTGTTTGCAGTTCAGGTTTTAGGCCAGTTATGTGCTGGTTTGTGTGCATTAGTCTTGTTTGTGTTTTGCACTTCCTTGTTTTGGTATTACATTCCTATGTATTGATTATAAATTTGCTGATGTTAACCTTGTCTGCCAGTTTCCTGATTTTAGATACAGACTTAGTTTTTGTCAGAATTTTCATTATGTCCCCAGCCGACACAGGTACCTGAGTCTCCGTTGATGTCTATGTTCATCTCATCTCACATCCATGTTTGTGTTTCCAGTATGGCTGCAACAACGAATCGATAAAAATCGATTATCCAAATTATCGATAATGGATTTTCATTATCGATTCGTTGGGCTGCGCGATTTCCGCGTTACAATAATGTTGGGAAAAAAATAGCGAGTTAAACAGAACATCTGCAAAACAAGTTGATAAATCGCACAAATGAAACACCGCCAATGCAGAGAAAAAACTTCCGTTTGCAGCCCTAGTTTCCAGTTTAATGACCTACAGTGTGGGTAAGTTTGCAAAGTATTATTTTGAGTGGTTGTGCTGAAGCTTTGAATGACTGCAGTTGAATCTTGGAAAGTCAGACTCAAGTGAATATCATACAGCTTTGAGACAATGTTCATAGAATGAAACTCTTCAGTTACTCTGTCACAACTGACTGGGTTCATGGACCATCAGAGAGGTGGTATCTTGTCACAGATGTGTGACATTAAAGTAAGCCTGCTTGACAGTTGCTACCATTAATGTCGCAATTTAAGGACGTACCAGTGTGTGGTTTACTACGTTGTCTGCACAGTGTCATGGAAGAGTCACTTTTGGTCTTCTGTAGTAGAAGATATTCATGCTACAGTGTTCATGGAAGGCTTTTGTCAGGAAGCACCACATGCAGCTTTAAGTTTATTTGCCCACATCTATTGTTCTTGCACCTGTCCTTTGTTTGTGTTTAATTATGTTGTTTCCGAGGTTCTTCTTTGTGGTCACTCTAGTTTTGATGTTTGCGGTGTAAAAGTATACCTACAGTAACCTTACTAATCAGTATGGGCTATTAGTTTTAGTGTGTGTTGTGATCCTGTTTAGATTGCAGTAAGTGTTGGTCAATCCACTGCAATAATAGCAAATGATGCCTACATGTTTGCATGTAGATCAAGTTTTGACAAGTTTTGTCTCTAATTCCATAAAAGATCTGTAACTTATTACTGACTTAGCACATGTTTAATGGTACAAATTAATTCCATCCTTAATGACAGCACATAATTCTATATGGTTGTATTTTTGGAACAGTTTGCTTTTACTGTAAACCACAAAAGCAGTAGGTAAAAACAACATGCCAATAACACCCAATACCAGCCAGCTGTTTGAACACACCTCTTTCTTGCTCTGTTGTTCACTTTCTCAACTAATCATATAGATGGACTTTGTTGTTTTACAATTAGAGACTGTAGCATATCTGTTTCTTTGTTTTTGTTTGCCCTCTGTTGGTTCCATTGTTCTTTATTGGTCAAGACCATGACAGAACAGGTAGAATTTGGGTGGTGTATTGTTTAATGCCAGTTCTGCATTAACACTGATGCGATGAGGGGTGTTTGGTGCAGCAGTGCTGCTGTAGCTTAAACACCTCAGTGACACTGCTGGGATAGGAATAATGTACCATAATGTACAATAATTGTACAATATTTGTAAAAAATGTACAATGTACAATAATACCTTCTCTGTGGTGCAACTATTAGGGTCCTGATCATTATAGAACTTAGTAACTAACACAGCGTGTACTGTAGTCCACAAACAGATAGACTACAGTCTGAAATTGTAGAATTACAAAGTAGAAAAAAAAAGTGGAGCAAAGAGGTGTTACAGGAAGTCCTTTTTAATGTAATTAATGTAATTAGTGGCGCTTCAGGCCATTTGTTAGCATAGTCAGCATCCCGCCATTTTGTGATGTATAATTATAACTTTAACAATAATAATAATTGTGTGTGTATGCAGGTGTTTTAGTGTACAAGATTTACAGTTTAACAGAATTACAGTTCCTCACAATTTTGGTTTACACATTCATAGTTTGTTTTAGATTTATAACAGGTACATTAGTATAATTAATTTCCATCCTGTAACAAAACCAAACACTTAACAGGATTTTAAATATTCTTTTTTAGTGCTGTACAGAAAAATGAAAGTGTTTATGAAATGCAGTGTGTTTGGTAGCAATATAATTAATAAAACCTAATCTTCTTTTCAAATGAAAAAAGAAATCGGTGTGGGTGAAACAATAACTGCAAAATCATTAGGACTCTTGTAATGTCATTTCAGATTTTATGGTCGAACAGAGATTTACTAGGATCCAGACCATAAAGTATGGTTCAGTGCAAGAAAATAATGATAATTTCTGTTGGGCACTTATACTTCATTACAGAAAGAAGCAGAGAAATGAAGAAAATGATTGAAAACTCTATTATGGAAGCATGAGTTTTAAATGTCTCTGGTCCTTTTATAAATTGTACTTTTTATAATATTTGTTGGTTTGTATGGTTTCATGTTGGAAAACATTTACTATTTAAAGGAGAGATTATGTGAAATATTAACAGTGACACACGATATATCTAAATAACACCAGTTTGTCCCATATATTAGTCATTTGATTGCTGTAGTATTAAGTTCAAAATTCTTTCTTTGTTAAATTTCCCAAGATAGTGATGTTATAGATAGATGATATAAGGGGGGTGGTAAAACCATCACCCAAGCTTACTCTGAACACAGCTTTTTTTTCACAGAATTGGATGTGAGCTGATAAAATTGTTTTGAAGCTCATCGTTAAGTTAATATAGCACAATACAAATCAGTATAGAATGAATTCACATGTTGGTAAAGAAATAAAGAGCTTTTATTTACCTGGATCATACCAGTAAGGGTTCATTATATAAACAGCAACAGGTCCCTAGAGCTGTTTTTAGCTTTTAGTTTATCACATTACCCTTTTTATGTTTGCTTGCAAACCTTTTCCCGATGACATTAGGTCAACTGTGATTTGAGGATCATCTCACTCATACCTGCTTGGTAGACCTGCCACCCTATGCCTTTCATAAACTACGTATATTGATACATGGTGAACCACCAGATTCACTGCCTATTTAAAAGCCGTTATTCTTCTAGAAATGAACGAATGAGTGAGGTTCAGATAAGGGCTCCTCATAGTTAGTTATTTTAGTCTTTATTGACACAGAGGCATAAGACTTGTTAAAATAAAGAAAGGACTTTACCCAAACTTCCCCAGACATATTGTTTAAAACTGTTTAAACTGCTACTCTTTAACCTGTGATATGTTAATCATTTTTAAAAAATTGTCCACACACGTTGAAAATGAATGTATTAGTGGCTTTGTTGATAATTGGCTACCTGCCATTTATATTCATCAACAGTTTTATAGTGATGATAACTCTTCCATCTTCATTTACAATATTATGATGAGTGCTATTAGCGTTCACACATTATTGCAGGGTTTTTAATGTTGTTTAAATATCTGCTTTCCATAAAAGCTGTTTTCTGTCATTGATATTCCATTTAAAATATTAAAAATGTTAATTTTCAAAGTAAGAATCTTTCTCTTAGTAGATAAATATTCAACATATAATTTTACATTAGTGCTGAGAGGAGGACTACTGTGTGGTTGCAAAACGTGTTGCGTTTGCATACATGACAGTGTCAGCATTTATTAGGGTTGACACACCAGTCATTTTATCCTGTCATTTTGAGCGAGACACAAATAAATACAGACAGACATAAAAAAAAATTACAAATAATTCACTTCCATTTCCCCAAGCTAACAGTCATAAAATAAAACACATCTGCACCAGTACAATAACACTGCTGTTAATCAGTAATTTATAAATAGTTAACCTTTGACTTTTAGAAAACGATTGTCTTGTTTTAAATAAAAACATGTTGCTCTTATGAATTTTGTTTTGCTAGCTGTTTTTTTAAGCTCCACTACATTTTTTAAGGTCCACTGCATTAATTCGCAAAAATGTACACTTTTTGAGAATTAATTTTTTTACACTTAAGAATTATTTTTTATAAGTGACTTAGTGGTTAGCACGTTCGCCTCTCAGCACTAGAGATTTCCGGTTCGAAATCTGGGTGGAGTTTCCATGTTCTCACTGTGTCTGCGTGGGTTTCCTCCGGGTTCTCCGGTTTCCTCCCACAGTCCAAAAACATGGATCAAGTCAATTGAGTTCTCCAAATTGTCCCATATAGAGTGTGTCTGTGTGAGTAAGTGTGTGCACAGCGATAGATTGGCGCCCAGTCCTGGGTATTAGGGTCGCCTTCCCCCCGCGACACTAATATAGGATAAAGCTAAAGAAAATGAATGGATGGAATACTTTTGGTCATTCTCAAAGCTGCAGTTGGGTGTCTTTTCCTGTAGTCAGTGGTAGATTGTGGGTATTTTATAGCATTATTATTTTGCAGTCATAATCATTCCAGCTTCAACTGAGAGTTGGCAACTTGAACAGGGTGACTGGCACACTGAACAAAAATGGTTGCCAAAACATTTGGAAGCTTTATGCAATACACTCTGCCCTACACCTAGTTGGTCAGGGGTTCATATTAGCAAGACAATGACCCAAAAACACTTTTTCAGGTTATGTCAAAACTACTTTAGAAGAGAAGAAGAAGTTGCTTTTCTTTAAAGAATGGAATATCCTGCACAGTTTCCAGATCAAACCCCATAGAAGTGTGAAAGAAAGGCAAGCCACAATGTGTAACATATTTTGCAGAACTTCTGCAACAATGTGTAAAAGAACATTCTAAACAATATAATTCCAGTGAAGTGTTTCAGTTTGCAAGAGGAAGTATTTTTAATAAAAAAAAAAATTATAGAAATATTTGAAAAATTGCGGTGTTTTAAAGTTCTTGGTGAGTAAATAAGTGAGTTATAAGAAACAGTATGCTTTAGGATTTGCACAGATCATGCTTCATTTTTGTCAAACTTTTACTTAATGGACAGCTTGTCTTTATAAAGGTGTCCACTGTTTTGTAAATCTAAGCAAAGAATGCATTTGCCTAAAATGCACAAAAATACGATTGTGATGGAGCAAAATGATCTGTATTTTAAAAGGTCTCATTCTTTAGATTTAATACAATAGAAATAGAAAACTGCCTAAGTATCTATTCTTGTATCTGTTAAAAACACCTTTTAACACATTTTAACTTCATTGTAACTAAGTCTTCAGAAAAGTGCAGTAAGAATTGTGATTTTTTTTATAACCTGCCATCCTCCAGTTTAATAAAGTTATTGGATACCAGCAGGGTGGGAGGACAGTATCAGTGAGAAGAGACACTGCAAAGGAAAATAGGAGGACAGGAGGAGATGGGAAATCAAAATGATGTTTTCTTTTCATTGCCTCGTTGCTGTTCTTTCATTACCTCAACATGCTGTTCTGTGCACTTTTGGTTTAACCCACCAACTGCAATGCAGTTTCCTCCCTTCATTTATCAGATACTACATCATTATATTTCAGTTATTATCTGTATACTATTCTCTGAAGTGCAAACAAGAGTATTTTAGTAATAATTATTAGTCTAAAACTTTATATTGCTTAAATATAGTAAACCTTTTCATTAACACCTTACATTATATTTAGTCTTAGAAGTTTTCAACATGCCTTGTTTTGAAACATCCATTCAACTCATTACCATTAACAAGCATAAGCAGCAGAAAGTGATTTAGTTAAAATTAGTGAATTTTAGTGTTACTTTAGTGATTTGTGTTTCTGATACTAACCAATTGGATTTAGTCATAAATCATGGTTTTATATTAGGATTGCTTTAGAGCTTTACTCATACTGTTATTTCCCCAGGGATTAATAAAGTATTCTGATTCTGTTATTTTTATTATGTAATTAAAGAAAACAAAATGAGGAAATGAGTTTAAAGAGAGCAAAACTTGTGAGTAAACTCTTGTTTTACTAAGAAAGGCGCTGAACAAGAGTATGCATTACATCATGAGTGTTCTGTAAACTAAATGGCTTGTTTTAAAATGGTGGTTAGAATATCTATTTAACAAAATGAATGGGATACTAGGACGCCAAATCTGATATACTGTTACAGTAAAGCTACATTCTCAGCAATGCATCACTATAAATAACCAATTAGAATCATTGATTAGTGTGGCAAAAAATATTTCTTACCGAAATTAAACAAATTCCTAGACAGAATTTCAGATTTAAAGATTTTAAACTGATTCTCAGTATTTTTCAAAATATGTAAAACTAAAAACTATCCAAATTTCAAAAACAGCTAACTGTTCACTTTATCCTGTGAAAAACAAAATAATTAAAGGCTAGAGAGTCTTACTTTTGCCTCAACAAGGCTGATGGATCCATTTTATCTCCAGCCATAAGAACTTATATTTAGCTGCTATTACATTTTATGTTCTGTAATATGAAGCCAAAGAGTAAATGGATTACAATCTCAAAGCTACATAGCAGATTTTCACCAATACACTGCTGAGGTCATAACCATCAAGATCTTAGTGTCAAATAATGAATATTGTTGTGTTCTCCTTCTAGTAACCAAGAGAGAAATGTATAGTTTATTTATGAACATCTAAAAAATCACACATCAGAATTAAAGAGACTGTTTTAACAGCATGTGCAATTTTATTGTCTTTAAATAGCAGTTACTATGGGAGTTAGAAGAGAATTCTTCTTCATAAATGTGCTATTCATTATAAAACTTAACCACATATAATGTAACATGGTTAGAGAATTAAAGGTCACAAGTCAAAATGTTATAATGTTTAAAATCCAATCCAATTTATTGTTGCTTGTACTTCATTGTTATTAGAGTGAATTCAGATTTGTTTTTCTGGTATCACGTAAACATTTGAATACTAACACGTCTAAGTGGATTACAAAGTTAATAATAGCATTTTGTATTCAGAGGTTATTTTTACATTAGATTATTGTTATTTTTGTTAGTTCTTAGTGCTATAAACAGAGGTAGTGAAAGTTTGCCCTCCAGACCATAATGCACACACTTTTTAAGAGCAAAATTTAAAGATTATCTGCAAATTAGCTGGTTAATTTGAAGCATTACCATTTCTCTTGTAGTAGACGTCTATGCCTGTAATAGAATTTCAGATATTGTGCAAATGAGCTAATGTTGGTGGTATATGGCGCAATGGAAGAGGGTGGGGAAAAGTACAGGTTCCTGCTCCATTTTTGTTTAAAATAAATCTGTTTCTATAGTAACACTAAGCAGATTTTATTTATTTATTTATTTTTGAAAATGAGAGGGAGAAAAGTGGGGTAATGTAGGGGAGCATGGAAAAAAGTGTTTCCATAGCAACACGCAGGCAAATTGAGTGGAGGGGTGAAAAAATATAGAACTACTTCAAATGAGGGTAAAAAGAGCAGGGTAAAGATGGGTGAAGCAACACCCTACATTCATGTTCCATCAGGTTGTTATTAATGCATCAACCAGATCATGTTCTATTTTGTGGTCCAGAATAGTTTCCCTTTTAAAATTATGTATTATGTATTTAGAAGACCATTATTTGGTGTTACTTGTGTACACAAAATCCACATTTTATTGTCAAAAGTCTGTAATATAACAAACTTTAATTTGAGCTTTCTTCCACATGTTTTGTTAACCTTTACAATGATTAGTCAGTTAAGATCAAAGTGGGAAACTCATTCATTCATTCATTATCTTCCGCTTTATCCTCTATTAGGGTCGCGGTGGAAGCCCATCCAGGGAAGCAACGTCTCCGGCGCTGGGCAGATACATTTAGGACTGGGCGCCAACCTATCGCTGGGCACACACTCACTCACACAAACACACTCTACATGGGGCAATCTGGAGAACTCAATTGACTTGATCCATGTTTTTGGACTGTGGGAGGAAACCGGAGAACCCGGAGGAAACCCACCAGGTACACGAGGAGAACATGGAAACTCCACCCAGATGGGAATCCGTAGCGCTGAGAGTCGAACGTGCTAACCACTAAGCCACTGCCGCCCAAGTGGGAAACTGATTTATATAAATATAGTCCATCAGTGGCAGGCCTATAGGGACTTCAAGGCCTTCTCAGATAATTTACAGACTGATATTACTTACTACTATTATGAGTAGTTTACTACTTACTACTTAAATGAGTTAAATGGTTACAAATGATCTGTACGCTTCCTTTTATAGCATTTCCCCTGGTTGCACCACTTCCAGACTGCATTTTCTTATTCAATTCTTTAAATCATCACATTTCAGCATTATTTGATGCCAGAGTAAAAAAAACCTAAGGCCTTTACTATCAGTTCTGCAGTCTGGTAGCATAAAATAAGTGCAACCAATCAGATTTTGATTTGGTGACATCAAGGACTCCTAACAGACATAGGTTATGTCAGAGTGTTCACTTGCTTTAATTGGCCAATCACAGAGTTTACCACTTCAGTCAGACAAAATGTATGCCAGAAATATGACCCGATTTTCAGCATTAGCTTTCAGCATTACAAAAAATAAAGATTAAAAGACAGGTTTTGTGTACAAATAATCAGATTTTATTCAGGATTTTTGATGAGTGTTATATTCTCAAATAACATTGCAATTTTATGAAGTTAAATGTTGATTTTTTTTATGTTTGGCTATGAGCAATGAGAGCAGCAATGGCATTATACTGCATTTCTGCCTCATAAGATGTTTTTAGTCATAAAAAGAATATTAAAAGTTGGATTGATTTAGACGGAGCCTGAAGGCTAATGTGTAAAATGCACAACGGATTTAAGAATTTTTTTTTCTCACCAGATATTTAGAAGTATAGACATGTTCCCACAAACATTTGCAAATTCTACTATAATAAGTGGCAGGCCATGTAAAGGGTTACAATGCGGGGTTGGCAAGTACTAAGTATGCATAGTGCCAACAACTCTGACTCCTGCAAAAACTTTGAGCCGAGAGCTTCATGGTGTGGGATTCCATCGCCAAGCAGTTGCATCCAAGCATACATCATTAAACACAATGGCAAGCTTCAGATACAACATGCAACCATTAGACTAAGGAGCCGTGAAAACATGTTTTGTGGAGTGATTAATCTTGCGTCTCTGTCGCACACTGATTGACATGTCTGGGTTTGACAAATACTTGAATGCTTTTTCTTAGTAGTAAGTCTAGGTCTATTGTTTTATACTTTTAATTTGTGGGACTAGTTTGGAGCCTTTTTCTGTTTCTACAAGACTGCGCCTTAGGGCATGAAAGTCAGGATATAAAGTCAGGATTTTCTGAATTTGCTGTGAAAAACTTCACTAACCTGCACAAAGACCTGTCCACAACACCATCAAATATATTTGAGATGAAATAGAACAAAGATCGCAAGCCAGGCCCTTTTGTCTGACCCCACAAATTACACTGCGATCTAAAACCTTTAGAATATATTTTAATAATAAGAGCCTTCAGTATTTCAATAATATAAAAGCATCTCATTCTGTTTGGATTTTTTTCTTTTCTTTTCATATCTCAGACTTTATGCATCTTCATAAACAGTGTCCCACTGAAAACATTTTTTAAACATGTCCTTTAATTGGCTTGAGCCAAACGTCCCCCCTGGGCATTATATCACAATGTTATTTAAACCTATTAATATTATATATGATGTATTAAGTGTACAAAAAAATCTGTTGTTTCTGTAACATAGCTAGAATGCAAAAATATTACATTTCATCCATAATTTCGTTCATTAACTTTTTATATTTAATTTTTTTAAACACATTTTATTTAACCACTTATAAGGCATTCCCCCTAAAGGCACCATCCAGCAAACTTACTTTTTTTTTGCTGTCACATCCAAAATTTGAAACTTGAAATTACCAGTCAACAGAAAATTTTAATGGCTTTTTTAACAGCATGGTGGATGACCACATCAGTAAAACGTGGGAAGCCTGACTGCATTAAAGAGTTTTTCAAAAGTGAAAAAGAACAAAAGGGAGAAAAAATATACAGTAGGCCCAGGTTTTTATTTACGTATATCCTTCACATTGTCATGTATGCCTGCTGTGAGCGTTTAATTTGCATTTTGTTTTGTTTGTTGCAGTAGATAAAACACATTTATTTATTTTTTCCCTCTAGTACTTACTCATGATTTACACATGATGGCACCTGTGGTAGAACATTTCACTGATTGATGGGTGGCAATTATTTCTCAAAGATCGTTGCTGATGTCATTCCTCCTTGACATTGTCTTAACACACACCAGAGTGCTCCTGTCAGGAGCTTTAAGAATGCGCTCAGATTAAAATTTTATTTCTGTTTTATTAGTGCCAGGTCTGCGTGATGTGCTTATTAGTTCTTTGTTAATTCATTCATTACTCATTGTTAATTAGTTCATTAGTCCTTGTTTATTTGCCTCCAGTCTTGTCATTGTTATCAGTTGTGTTTGTCCTTCACGTGTCTTCCTTGTGTGTATTTAAACCTGCTTTAGCTAACCCATTTTGTCCAATTTAATTTAAGGCAATCCTGTGTGTTTTGTTCTCCCAGTGTTTTTGTATGAAAGCCTTTTGACATCACCTTTAGCTTTCTTTTGGATTCTGTTTGAAAGCCGAACAGACGGCAGTTTCATGACTTATTCTTTTATCAAGATGATTACACTTGCAGACAAGAACCTGAATTGTACTTCCAGTTTTAGTTCCCGAAATAACAATAAGGGGGTATCTATATTTTCACAATTTTTCTCACAATAACATTTTGTTTAATTTATTTATAAATTAAAGTGACGATTTCTTCTTTGTGTGTTTCTCTAAGGTAATTTTTCACTTATCAGACCTTTTAGATGCAGGCAGCAAAATAAACAACATATGTTTAGATTTTATTTAACATCCTAATTTGCTTGGTCAAATCTAAACATTTTAAAAAAAAAAAAAACTTTAAATAATATTTTAAGTTAAGGTGTTCTGTGCAAATTCCTGATACATAAAGCATATAGATATAGAAATATAGTAGATACATTAATCCATTTACTTCTTTACATTTGTCTGAAGAGAATTACTTCAGTTTAATGCAGTGGAACTTTTTCAAGTGAACTCATAACTTAAAAACTTTTTTACAGAAACCCTGTTGGAGCAGTGTTGGTAAACTAAATTATCCTGTCCAGCATTGCGAATATGGTGCAATAACAGTATACATATATCGTGCTGAAAATTATTTAATTTTCTTTCAGCCCCCAAACAAAGCATAAACTTTCATTTATTACCTCTGGTTGTTCCATAATAATGTACTTATTTCATAGATAAAGAAGAAACTACATAACTAACAAAACCATGACCATTTTTAAACAATAGTCTTGTGATGTTAAAAGCATTTGAAACAACACCCACTACACGCACGGCAGTAATTTGGTTGGTTTGTCGATGGCAATTTTTGGGGTCAGTTATTCATAAAACAATGATAAAATGAACATTTGCAGGCATTTTGACATCTGAGTACTTCTGTCACCTTTAAGTATGCAAAAAAACTGCCAAGACAGAATTAGTCTTACGTAGTCAGAATAATTCTTCAAACAATATAAAGTGATAACATTTCATACATGTTACATTGAGGAGACAAAAACTAAATGGTAAAATAAGTACTAAACTGTTACACAGTGAGCATTAATTAAAAGAAGTGCAGCCTTAGCCCAAACATACACCACCATACCTACAATGTGCAATTAAAATACAGTCTTCCTTTATGTCGTGGACACTACATTGTACTTATGACATTCTCAAGATAATTTAACCGTAACCGGAGCTGGCTGCTTCCTCAAGATATAACAGTTCCTAAAAACCTTTTTGGAAGTTATTGTTAGCATAATGTTATATATAAAATGGCAATCTAGTTTACTCATTATTTTTTTTATTCATTATATGAAATTCCACAGGATTATGATTTAAGGTTTTAATGCTAAATCAAGCTTTTTGGGAAAAGAAATCCTTAGTTTGGTGTGATTGTGTTTTAATAAATGCCCTTTGAGGAAACTCAAAAAAATGCCTTTTGAGGAGACAAATAGAGGACATACGAGCTCCACCAAGCCGACACTGACCAGACACCTGAGATTGCAAGCCAGGGCATAAAATTTTATTATTAAAAGAAAAATAAATAAATAAATAAATAAAAGAAAAAAAAAGAAAAAGAAAAAATATATATATATATATATATATATATATATATATATATATATATATATATATATATACATACACATTTTTTAATTTTATATTTTTCTGCAAAAATATCATCTCTGTAGCGGATGTGTTCACCTATTTTTATGCCATTGATGGAGCCAGCTGTGGCCAAAGGCGCCATGGTTTCTGGTTGTCCGCCTAGCTGTCACATTCTCATAAACATGATATCTGAGAAAAATGTCTTAAGGTACTAGAAACACTGCCCAACTGCATTGCCCAACTGCATTGTAGTCTAACTTTAGGATCTCTTTCTCAGGGTCTACCCTCTTGTGAATTTGGACTGCTTTGTTGTGTACCAAATTATTATTTTTTAATATACTGAAGAATAAAGGCGCATTTTATTTATTAGTGGAACTTATTAATTTGAACCAAATGACCTGTTGACAGTGAAATATGAATTTATTCGTTGTCTAAGCTGCTATCCTAATTATGGTTATAGAGGATTTGTTGAAGCCAATCTGACAGCTCAGTGTGTAAAAGGCAAGAAAAATTCCCTGGACAGGTTACCACTTTGTTGCAGGCAGACAAAGACAATTGCTAACACATTCATCCATTCATTTTCTTCTGCTTTATCCTATATTAGGGTCGCGGTGGGGTTCCTCATGCCCATCCAGGGGAGAACGTCTCGGTCGCTGTGCAAATACACCCAGGACAGGGCACCAATCTGTCGCTGGGCACACACTCACTCACACAGACATGCACACAAACACACTCTATATGGGGCAATTTGGAAAATTTGGCAATTTGGCAATTTGGAAACCCACGCAGACACGGGGAGAACATGGAAACCCATATTGGGATTCGAACCGGGAATCACTAGCACTGAGAGGCGAACGTGCTAACCACTAAGCCACCGTGCTGCAAACACATTCAAAATGAAGTTAATTAAATATTTTCAAATCACATAAGTTACATATCTTTAAATTTGGAAAAAACATTTCAGCTGTAATTTGGCTGGTCAAAGATATTGTGATAGTATTAGTAATAAAGGATAAAAAATAAAGGATAAAAATAGAATAAAAATTTCTTAAGGAAAACGGTAAAATACCATAAGCAAATTGCAAATTAACACCAGAAATGACAAAGTTATGTGCTGGAAGTGATGATGTATTATTATATTAATTCAGGATCTGGGTGGAGATTCCAGGTACTCCCTGTGTCTGCATGGGTTTTCTCCAGTTTCCTCTCACAGTTTAAAGACATGTATTCAATGTGAATTGGCTGCTCTAAATTGCCCCTGTCTAAATTGCCCCTATGTGGTGTTGTGTGTCTGTGTGAATGAGTGTGTGCCCAGCGATGGATTGTTGCCTAAAATGTTCTCACTTGGATGGGCATTGGGAAACCTCTCGGGACCCTAGTATAGGATTAAGCAGTAGATAATGAGATGAGATATTAATTATAGCTCTTTAATAAATTCCTTCATACTGTACCACATTCAAAATTTTACACATTGTACTTTTCAGACAATAATTTTTGATCAGCATATATATATATATATATATATATATATATATATATATATATATATATATATATATATATATATATATATATATATAGTGGCTTAGTGGTTAGCACGTTCGCCTCTTAGCGCTCGTGATTCCCAGTTCGAATCCCCATCTGGGTGGAGTTTTCATGTTCTCCCCGTGTCCGCGTGGGTTTCCTCCGGGTTCTCCCGTTTCCTCCCACTGTCCAAAAACATGGATCAAGTCAATTGAGTTCTCCAAATTGCCCCATGTAGAGTGTAGATGTTTGTGTGAGTGAGTGTGTGCCCAGCGAAAGGTTGGCGCCCTGTCCTAGGTGTGTCTGCCCGGCACCCGAGACTTTCTCCCCTGGATGGGCATGAGGAACCCCACCACGACCCTACTAGAGGATAAAGCGCAAGATAATGAATGAATGAATATATATATATATATATATATATATATATATATATATATATATATATATATATATATATATTACACACACACATACACACACACACACACACACAGACATCTGCACATTAAGCTACGCAGTTTATAGTAAGTTTTGATTAAAAACGAGGCGAAAGCTGATGTGAGCAAAAGGTTGCAGAAAAGGAAAAATGGGGTGAAAATGACATAGAGGTATATGATAATGAGCGATGCAAGTTCCCTCTTCCTTAATGTGCCTTTTGTGTTTCAGCCCGGCTGTCTGCCTCTCATGATCCCTCTTTTTAGTTACCATGGTGATGGCATGGTTCCTCTCGCTTTTTCTCCCTCTCTTAGTCTGCTTTCTCATTCCCTCATTTCAGTGTTACTATGGCAATAACTCTCCGCCATGCTACCTGCCTGCTCGTCCTTTGTGTTGTGATGAATGTATTTGTGAGTGTCCACACCTCTGTTTGAAGAGGCTGTCTGATTGCTGTGTATGCTTTTCTGTCTATCTCACTCTGTCCATCCATCCACCTGATAACTCTCTGTCTTTTTATATCAATGTATTATTCTATTTGGCACGGGGCCAGATTATATATATATATATATATATATATATATATATATATATATATGTGTGTGTGTGTGTGTGTGTGTGTGTGTGTGTGTGTGTTATATACTTGATGATATTTTATTGTTATATACTTGATTATATATTATTATTTTATTCAAAAGCTATTTAAAAATTGTGGGAACATGTCAAAAAACTGTTATTTATAACACAACTTGCACGACTTTGCCCTGACATAAAACAAAAGATTTGGCAGTTTTTATTGGCAAATAATAATTTGTAAAATGCTTTTTACTTTTTATCATTGTGAACTGAAATAATGGTTAACTGTAAAGTAGCATTTGTTATTGTTTTAAATAACTGAAGAGATATAGAATGCTTTCTGTTATGCTTCATTTCTAGACTTCTTGTTTTGGTCATAAAAAGCCCTGCTGCAGCTCACATGCATGGATGGCTCTGTCACTTAGCTGTAGTGGACGTTTACTGATGTTAACTGATGTCTACTGAAGTCCTTGCAGGAGGTGGGGGTGGTGACATCACTTTGCTTCTTTTGGTTTTGCATGTTGCGTTATGATATAAAGACAAAAGGGGTTATATGACACAGTTTGTTTAAACTGTAAAGTTACTGTAAGAAAAAAAAGATATATCAATGGCCACACATTTCAAAATCTGGTTGCCATGTATAAATTTTTTTTTAAAAAAGCATCACAATGTGAGTCATCAAACATGTCCTAGCTCTATTGTCCAGAGTGCACTGCAAAGGTTTTCTAATTCCATTATATTATTCTGTGTGGAACCAAGTTGCAGTGTAGAATGTGACCTAACATTAATGTACTTGCCTGTGTAGGAACTGATCTGCTATTATCAGCAATAGAGGCAGCACTGTGGCGCATCATTTAGCGTTACTGCCTTTCAGGTCCTATGTTGATTTCTAGTTAAGGTGAATGGAGGTCCTTTTTGTGTGGAGTCTACATGTTTTAGCAAGTTTGTTTGGTTCTACTCCAGGTAGTCCAGATTTCTCACTTCACAAAGACATGCTGATCTGAAAATTGGAGATTAGATTATGCCTCTGGCTTCATCACTTGTAACTGTTTCTGTATGTAAAGAGCAATATAGTTATAAACAAAAGGTTATAAACAACAGTACATAGAAGAATTAATTTAGATATTATCAGCAGATACCATAGTGAGTAGGTAAGATTGGAACTAGAAACAAGAAAATGTTTGGTTAAAAATATTAGTCAGTTGACATTTTATTAATATTGATTTTAATATCAACACTGGACACTTTATTAGGTATTGCTTCTACACTCATTGTCTATTTGAGATGCACATATAGATGTACTTTTTAGTTTATCTGTTTTTATGTGTACTTTGTTAGTTCCCTTACCTTTGTTCATAAATAGTGAGAATAAATGGAGCAGGTATTGTTTTGTGGTGGATGATTTTTTTTACACTGCAGCAATACTGATGTAGTGGTAGTGTGTTGAAATGTGTGAGGCAAAAGGCCACAATGATTAAATGTAATTAAACACAACTGCTGCGGTTCTGCCTGATAAACGTGTACGTGATTCATAAGCAGTAACATCCCATGCCGCTGGAAGAGAGCTCGACCATGATAATACTATGATAATACTAATAATGCATTTTATTTATAAATGGCGCCTTTCAGGGCACTCAAAGACACCTTACAAAAGTTAAAAGGAACACAAAAGTTTAAAGGGACACAATATAAAAGGGGATTAAATAAAATAAAATCAGACAAACAGATTTAAATACAATCATTCACTATTGCATAAAATAATTAACAGAAAAATGTGCAGTGAAAATTAGGAATATGCGATTGTAAAGAGGTGGGTTTTGAGCCGGGATTTAAAGGTTGATAGACAGTCAATATTGCGAATTTGGATAGGGAGGTTGTTCCAGAGAGATGGAGCAGAGTGGCTAAATGCTCTTTCCCCCATAGTGGACAGGCGGACTGGAGGGACAGTGAGCTGACCGGCTGAAGAGAATCAGACCATGAGCTGCAGTAACGTGAGGTTACTGCAATTACACCAGCCAGCCTGTGTATTTTAGAGTATATTAAATACAGTGTAAATAAAGAATCCTGTCTCCGCTCCTCATTCGGTCTCACCACATTACAGTGTGTTATGCTGGCACAACATTATCAGACACAGTAGCACAGACACAGTTTTTTTTAAACACTTTGTTCACTAACTGTGCACACTGTTGGACACATCTTTCTTCATCTAGCAGATGTTAAGTTAGGGAGTTTATAATAAAGCTTATCTTTTGGTTGTACAGTTTGTGTTAGTAATCTTCTAATCCTTCATCACTGCTCACAGGAGAAGTCGGCCATTTTAGATTAGTAAAACATTCTGTGTCCAACAGTATCACTGAGACATTCAAAAACCTCCAGCAGCTCGCGCACACATTTTATTTTTAAGTGAAAGTAGGTTAACTCATCCTCCACAGGGAACACTCCTGCACATGTTAATGCATAGTTACTACATACTCACATAATTTAACCTATTTAGCGAAAAATAACATTATTCAGCAATGGTTAGACAGATAGACATGCAGACAGATATATAGATAGATCAACCAATATTTTGAATTCATTAATAAACTGTTGCATTTTCTACATCTGATCCTGTCTCATCCGAGTAAACATATGACAAAGTACACTGTTATTATTAGTATTATTTGTTAAACTAGGCCAGAATGCAAAACAAGTATGTAAAAAATAAGTATCACCCATTAAGTGTAACCATTTATATAAAGAATAAAAAAATACAAAGCAAAAGAGAAAAAACAGCAAAAAAAAGCTTTTTAAAGCTGCCAAGTCTGGAAAGGCTTATAAGGTCATTTCCAAACAATTGAAAGTCAAGAATTCCACAATAGCAAAGATTATTTACAAATGGAAAAATTTTCAGACAGTTGACAAGCAATGTCCCTGCAAATTTACCCCAAGGTCAGACGTGCAATGCTTAGTGAAATTGCAAAAACTACAACATCTTCGTCTCAGACTGTACAGACCTGTTACAATGGCAAATGTTCACAGTTCACAAGCAAGTATGGCTTGCTTGGAAAGGTCACCAGAAAAAAAATGCGTCTTAATTTTTAAAAAAGGTTCAGTTTGCAAAGTTACATCAGAAAAAAACAGGACTTCTAAAACATGAATAGATGAGGGGATTATAAAGCATTTGTAACAATGCAGACCTTCAAATGGTATTGACATGATCGTTGTTGGTTAACCACCTTGGGGAGATTAATACTGGTCTTGTTAGAATTTGTACTCTATTTTGTTTTGTAACTTTTTCTATTTTGATGAGCGTTAACAACACTTTTTCCAAGGTTCTGAGAAATCCCGTTTTGTTTGCATGAATCACTTCCACAAACATTTTAAATCCACTTTAAATCACCAACTGTCTTGTAATCTTAACGTTCTATGTACATATGCCACTCATAGATATATAACAAAATGTTTGATTTTCCACATTAAAAAAATGAAGTAAATATTTTGTCTACATTTAGGACTTCTGAAAAATAGTAAATTCTGAAAATTAGTAAATTCAAAAGAGTTTATAAAAGTTTTAAAAACCACAACATCAAACAACTTAATCTTGGTTACATATGGGTTAATATACAACAGGACAATCCAAAGGACATCAGCGAGTCTATAACAGAATGACTTATTAATAAAAGAATTGCACTTTTAATTACAACCTTGTCAAAATACAGACTTTAACCCAACTAAAGTTCTGTGCTGTAATTTCCAGGAAGCTTTGCTTAAATCGGTGCCCATACAATTCAGTGAACTAAAACAATGTTGTGAACCAGATTCATAGTTTGAACTTAGTTTATAACACATGGCTTTTCCATTTTGGCTTCATTTTATGTGGCTTTACAGACTCCATTCCCATGTAATCTAAAATATAAAGTTACATATATACATATATGATGTATAGATATCAAAGAATATATGTGGTAGTATAAAGTGACTTACAATAGAGCCTGAAGCCCGGGGTTTAAACTGAGCTAGCTTTCAATCTGAGCTGGCTTTGCAAATTATCCAAACCAAAAAGGGAGGGGGGGGCATTGCAAAAATGTACATGGAAGCTGTTTTTTTTTGTTTGTTTCCACGCTTTTTCTCTTCTTCTCCTTCCCCCTGTGTATCAGTGGAGAGGAAGATGCTTAGGGAGGGTGTGCACAAGCACACACATAAGCGGGATTTTGGGGTAATTTTCTCAAATGGCAGCTGTTGCTATGGAGACAGAACTTTTGGATTCCAGTTGGGAGAGAGAGAGAGAGAGAGAGAGAGGTATAGAAAAGCGGGTGTAAGGGGGCGGAAAGAGAGCAAAAGATAGCTGGATGGAAAGAGGAGGAAAAAGATGAGCAGTAAAGGAATATAGGGGAAAGAGAGAAGGGGTCTTTTGTGTGTTCTAGCTCTACTCACACAGCTGCTCTCCGCTATCTTTCCAATTCGTTCATTTGAATTTAAATGTGTGTACAGAGAGGGGGCAGAGAGGACGAAATTATAGCAATCAAATATCAAGGAGGAATATTTAGTACTGGTAATAGGTGCATTCCTAAACATAATTGTGAAAAGTCATCATACATTTTCAGAACTGCAGTGTAAATATGATCATGTTATTATATCATATATCATGTTACAATTAATTAAATGTCAATGTTTTTATTTTGATTTGTGGTGTAAATGATTTAAATGCAAGCATATACAATACAATTATTTCCTTAAGTTATTATATCTAAATATTCTGTCCTTATTGTTATAAAAAATATGTTAATGACATTTATAATGCCAAAACAGGAATTTCTCTTTTTACCAAAAAAATGCTCAGTAAGATGTAGACTGTTCATTCATTTATTTTCCTCCGCTTTATCCTATATTAGGGTCACGGTGGGGTTCCCCATGCCCATCCAGGGGAGAACGTCTCGGGCGCTGGGCAGATACACCCAGGACAGGGCGCCAATCAATCGCTGGGCACACACTCACTCACACATACACACTCTATGTGGGGCAATTTTGAGAATTCAATTGACTTGATCCATGTTTTTGGACTGTGGGAGGAAACCGGAGAACCCGGAGGAAACCCACGCAGATACGGGGAGAACATGGAAACTCCACCCAGATGGGGATTCGAACTGGGAATCCCTAGTGCTGAGAGGCGAACGTGCTAACTACTAAGTGCTAACTACTGATGTAGACTATACTTTTACTAAATGTTTTAAGAAACTGACATAATGCAACTGTCAGCTGCTAATTAAACAGATCATGCAAAAGCCTGTATATGAGCTCCACAAGTATGTGTCTAATTTATTACCTGAAGCAAAGATGGCCAAGGATCCATAATTGAACCATACAGTGTCACAGAGAAGAGATTTATATTTTGTGTGAAAGCATGCCCACAGATAATCCCACCTAAATATAACTCTTTTCTCTTTTATCCATCCAACCATCCGTTAAACACTTTATCAGCTGCGAGAACTGGAGTCATAAACACCCTTCAGCTTGTGTTAAGACTTTAGTTTGTGCTTCTATCTGATAACCTAGATTTAAAAACGAAGGAAACAGAAAAAGAAATAAACCAAGTGTCCTTTTCAAACCAATAATGTTTAACACTGAATTAAACATCTAACCTCTAATCTCTCCAGACCAGGTCAGTCTATAACCTTGGCTTTACTGACATGTAGCTCAAACAATCTGAACAGGTAACAAAAATAAGGATTCATACTGCACATCAAAATTTGATACGTTTTGATGGAACCAGCTATTCTTGCTGTTACTATTAGTCTAAGCTCTTATCATTTTTTTGACTTGACCACTGCAATGCGTTGCTCGCCAATCCCCATCTTGCACAATCAAGCCTCTTCAGCTGATTCAACACTCTACAGCTTGTGTGGTGTTTAACCAACCCAAGCAAACCCATTTAACTCCACCACTAGCCTCTCTCTT
Organism: Corydoras maculifer; assembly: GCA_019802435.1. Lineage (NCBI taxonomy): Eukaryota > Metazoa > Chordata > Actinopteri > Siluriformes > Callichthyidae > Corydoras > Corydoras maculifer. Next base: position 1,886,550 of record JAFMOD010000781.1, read on the forward strand.
GGCTTTCAGAAGCTGGATTTTATTTCGGGGCTGATGTGTTGTCTCTCACTTTGTCACAAAGCATTAACTTGAGGTTTCTTAAGCTGATTTGTAATTCAACAAGTTCACTCTTGGGAACTTGTGTTTTTTGCCTTTGTTTTCTATGAAATTAGATTTTTTTTCTTATCGCACATTTTGGCAGACAACTAATTGGAAGTTAGTTAAACTGGTTTAGCTATGAAAATAGTTTTTCCCTTTAAAAACACTGAGTCTGTTTTTCAGAAGAATACTCTTCACTTCTTTTTAGAAGTAAACTCATCCAGTGTATGCTCATGTATCAGTCTGTCAACCTTTTGATATGTTTGCACAAAAACAACTGGAAAAATGTGTGATTAAATATTAGTTTAATCTAAATATGTATTGTGGTGTAAATGCAAATCCAGAAAATCTTTTTTACTTACGACACCATAAGGGCTTTGCATATTTTTCTAGTTTACATTTACACCTGGGTTATGATCAACTGTGGCTCACAACGGCACAGTAGGTTGCTGAATCTCTTGACCTTCTGGTACATTAAGCTCTTTATGGGCTATACAAATTTGAGAAAATCCTTTGGCCTGAAAAAATAATGATCATACAGTACAGTTTACAATTCATTTTTTCTGGGTTATTTCTCTGCTGCTGTATGTCATAAGGTCACTACACTGCCCCAAGTACTGCCCCTTGGAATTTACACTACAACTGACATTTACATGAGGTCCTAAATAATGAACATGTATGTAAAAGGGTGTGTGTGTGTGTGTGTGTGCTTAAGTCATAACATGCATATTTATGTATGTACAATGAAAAGGGAGTATAGAAATAACATTTGACCTTAGGCAAAAGGCTAATTGATGATTTCAATGTGCGGGAGGGGAGTTAATCATGTTTCTTTTTAACCAAAACATACTGCGCATATATTGCCATTATGTAATGTTACTTAACTTAATTCTTAATTGTTTAAATTATTATTTTTACTTTACCTTTTCCCCTCCTTTTGGCTGTTCCTGTTAGAGGTCATTACAGCAGAAATATCTGCAAATTGGATTTGGCACAGTTTCACATCCGATGCCCTTCCTGATGCAACCCTACTATTTTACTGGGCTTAGGACTAGCACTAAGTGCACCAATACATTCACCTCTAATAGCTAGGGTAATTTATTGTCTTCACTTGACCTATGGACATGTTTTTGAATGTGGGTGGAAAATGGTGGTCCCAGGAAAAAAACTCCTACTGAGAATCAAAGCAGGACTGCTGTTACTACCATGCAATCAGTACTAACTGTTCTATTATTTTGAAATGTTAAAAAAATAACATACCATGAATTCATAAATGAATTAAGTTAACAATACATTATTAAAATAATAATTCAAGTTCAAGTTCAAGTTATTTATTTATATAGCGCTTTTTACAACAGTACATTGTCACAAAGCAGCTTTACAGAATGAAAAGCCTTTAAACCCCCAAAGAGCAAGCCGAAGCGACAGTGGCAAGAAAAAACTCCCTTTTATGTTGTTATTCAAGGAAGAAACCTTGGGAGGACCAAGACTCAGTGGGGGACTCATCCTCCTTGAGCGGCCAGGCAGCAACAACAATGTAGGACANAACGACTTTAATTAAGGCTGTCTCAGTGCTATGATGAGACCTAAAACCTGACTGAACCTCATTCATTCATTATCTTCCACTTTATCCTATATTAGAGTCGCGGTGTGGTTCCCCATGCCCATCCAGGGGAGAACGTTTCGGGCGCTGGGCAGATACACCTAAGACAGGGTGCTAATCTATCGCTGGGCACACACTCACACAGACACGCACACACACTCTGGTCTATGGTCTAACATCAGAGTGAGGACTCAAATCACCAGTAATTGTAGCTACTAAAGCACTTGTTACATAAGACGAAAAATTTTGTTTTGGTGTTGTTAATGCACAACCTCTCCATAATTGAAGTATTAATTCACATTTTCTGAAATGCACGATCATTTCACTCCAGTTTAATGCAACCATTAATCAGCTCAAACTGGAGTACAATAATCACAGCCAAATAATCCTAAATAATTCCAATTATTTTGATCTATGCTCATGAAAGATATCTTAATATTTGTGGGTATAATCATTTGTACGAATTATAGGTGGAATTTACTCTTGCTGTTTGTGCTATAAATATTATTTGGTTTTATCATCCACAACTATTTTATTAACATCATTGTAACACCCAACGTTCACATATACTCCTCTAAACACAACGATTAACAAATGAATAATGTTAGAGCTGGTTCTGAGTGGTGAATAGAGGAGGGGTAATTGATTCTGAAAAAAATGAACCTGAAAAAAATTGATTTATAGCTAAAAATGTGAATCTGCATTTGAAAAATTATAAACTTAAATAAAAATATAAAATATTAAAGCTGATATAGTTTATAAAATTATGTAGTTTTAGTTGTAGTTTTTTATTTATTTATTTATTTTTTTTGCTCTTTACAATTCATACAAATTTCTAAAAGATTGTCGTCAGAGGGTACAGATGAAAAACACATTGATTCAATGGGCTACCATAAAACACATAAATAATTGTTTAACAGTAAAGCAACATAATCGCAGAGTTGTGGTCAGTGTGGTTTATTTCATAGTCTGTGAATTCTGAATGCCTCAGATAGATTCCCTATTATTAGATTTCTTAACCATTTGTTAAATGCAAGTCTGTTCCTTGAATTTATGCCACGATAACTGGTTTCATTTTTGGTGGTTATATATGGAGGACCGAGTGCGCAATAAATGAAATGAAATGCACCAAAACAGGGCAAAATTATACGTTTTAAAAACGTGACATAACTGATATATCTGTTTTATACAGTACCAGGCAAAAGTTTGGACACACATCCTTCTTGAGTCATTCTTTTTTTCCTCCTCTTAACATATAGATGAACTTTGTAGTTTTGCAATAACAGACTGTAGTACATCTGGATTCTTTTTGTTGTTAGTTCCCTGTTGGTTCTTTGTTCTCTATTGGTCAAGACTTAATACATAATTTGTGAATTGTAGTATTTTAGTAAGACCAATTTTAGACAGGAGAGAAGAAAAGTAAGGTGAGAGAAAAGGGATACTAGTGAATTGAAGAAATAAAAATGTGAAAGTCAAAAGAGTGTAGAAATAAATCTCAGGAGAGCAAATGAATAAAAGACTGTAAAACAGAGTCAGAAGTTTCATCTGTTATGTTTCTGTCCCACTTACACACATTCTCCTGAGAATAGAGGTGGTAGAAGGAATTGGCATAAGAGTGTCTGAAGTTGGAAAGTGAGAATAGAGAGAGATAGTAAAAAGAGAGTGACTACTGTTAGAGCCATATTCAGAACAGAATAATGAAATCAGCAGTGTAAGGCATATCGGAAAAATTTCTTAATAAAGTACTTGCACTGTATTTTACAGTATTTTACAGTTTGGATGTATTTTACATCCAAACACATTATATTTTTAATAGTGTTGATTGATAGGAAGGATTTTTTTGTTTTGTAGATTCTAAAGCCATAATGTGGGTATGTGTATTATTTATTTCAAAATTTACTTTTATCATGTTAAAACAGAATGTATACAAATGACCTGCTTTATAAACCCACTTATTCTAATATTTCCCAAACAGGGTAATTACTCTACTTACATTTGTATGTATGTGTGTATACAGCTATCATTTTTAGTTCTATACATAGTATTGAGATTTGCCTTTTTTATAACAAATCTGATATATCAAACAAGAATATTTTTTCAAATATTAATTACATTGTTAAAAGCATTTTTATAGCTTTGTAATTCAATTTATCATCATATTTTCGGTTGGTATCTAAATTGACAGTTAACAGAGCATATTAATGAAGAGTTATTAATGTAAAGTTAAATTGGAAATGCCACGTGAAAACATAGCATGCTTAACTTTGTGTAAGACAGTCAGTTGTCAGTTAATATCCAGTTTTATTGTAAGGTCTACAGCTAAAAATGCAAAAAGCAACATTACTAATGAATCATTTTAGTTTATTTGTTCCATGTGAAGGTGTCTATGAAAAAAAAGTACAATTTTTATTATGGTAAGCCACTCCCACCTTTAGTTAACTCCTCTGTATCTGAATGTAACTTTTGCAGAAGACAAAGAAAGATACGGCTCTGTGTATCTAATGGCTAGTCTCTTTCTCTCTCACACATACTTAGTGTAATGTTAATATGAGCTGGCATGTGCAGTGTGTTGTGCTTAGAATAGAGGGTCAGCATATTCATTCCCCTTAAGAAACAATTAGCACCAGAGTGTAACTGAATGTGGGAGTGAATAAAAATGCATAAAAATCTAATTAAAGTAAGTTAAATTAGTAAAGATAAGGCAAGCTAAGAGGAGCAAAAAAGATTCATAAATAAGTGACAGTAGAGTGACAGTTTGAAGAATGAAGGTAATATATAGCTAGTCTTTAAAGTAAAAAAAAAAGTGGCTCAAAAATATAAAAACTATACCTATACATAGAAAATGCACTTTAGGAATAATTGGGTATTTGCATATTTACTTTCTTTGTTTGCATTGTATAAAAAAGTGGAAATAAAATGTCAGTTCTAATATAATTCCAAAGAGAATGTCAGAAATGGACAGGAAACTATTATTGGCATTGCTTCAATATTGTAAGAAATTATTTGATTTCTGTGTTTTATTAATTTGTACCTGTGGTAAGAAGCATGTGTTGGAAATGTATAAAAATAACAAGTTTACCTAGTTTGAAGGGTAAAAACAAAGTTGAGAGTATGAACTGTCCCAATGATACAATTATGGCACTGGATTCCTTTCCATGAAATCCTGAAATCTAAAAGTGCTTAGATCTAATCTATTATTCTGCGGATCTGTAGCTTTAAAAAGTATTTATTTCAGAAACAAGACTTTTAGAGGTTCATGGCAATAACTAAATAGTCTACTAAACAAGAATGATGGCATAATATTATAGTGCCACACTGAAACCTTGTTATATCATGTTTTTTATATATTATATTTTTATATACCTCCTGTTTTTATTTTAATTATAACAAAGCCTTTTAGGTGAATAAATGTCAATTAATTTATCCATTAATCATAATGACCTGTACTGGATTTTTCTAAAAATTAATATAAAACTTATGTTCATCTAACCTGAAGCAGGTATTGTAAAGCTTCAGTTTTAATTGTGTGTGCTTTTTATTCCCATTAATTAACTATAAAAATTTACCATCAGTAATTTAGATTACAATAAAACTGAATACTTTATTTAGTTCTTTGTGAAATATTTAGTTAAATATTTTTTCTGTGGGTCCTTTGACTAGTGCATGTTTTTCACTGACAGACAATGTTAAAAAAAAGATATTTACAGCAGATGGATGAAGAGAGATGCTATGCGACTTGAGTGCATAATGGACCTCATATTTTTAATAAGACAGTTTTGGCATACAACCATGCTAGTGATTTCATTTTGCTGTTTCATTGGCAAAGACACTATAAGGAAGGTCGTTAGAGACACTTAACGCAATGACATCACCTATTAATCACCTGGACACAGTCCCTCTGTCTGATCTTGTGTCGAATCCAAACTGATTACTTAAAGCTTCTTTTTTTTAACAGGTGGCCTTGAGTCATATATTTTGAGGACAGTAGAAGTCAGTAGAACAGGATAACTCAAAATTCATAAATCATACTAAAAAAGTAGCAAATTCATCTTTCTGTGTATTTAAAAGTACAAATAGATTCATTATCTACATTGTTCATAGGTTTAATCAGATCTATCCATAATAACCTAATGGCCTTTATTATTAAACGCAAATATTTTCTTCTCTGTATAATGCTGACTTGAATCCATAAAATTTGCCTGGATTAAAATATAATTAGTTAGTTAAGATGAAGTTCTTCACCCGTCAAGTATAAAATTTTAAATATATAAAATTTTATTTATCCATTATTTATTCATTACCTTCCGCTTGATCCTCTACTAGGGTCACGAAAGGTTTCCTCATGTCCATTCAGAGGAGATCGTCTCGGGCGCTGGGCAGACAAACTCAGAACAGGGCGACAATCCATTTCTGGACTCAATCACACCCGCACACACACTATATATAGGGGCAGTTTTATTGTAGCCAATTTACTTTCAATCCAGATTTTTGGATCATGGAACGAAACTGGACATAGGGAGAAAATTACTGTTAATTCACTGAATTCAATATTAGAATAATTAGAATTAAAAAAATAAAATAGGTGACCCATTTTACATATGATGTTAAATGTTTATTTTCACATTTAGAATTCTTTTAAATTTTAAATAAATATTGACAAAATACAAAATTGTACTTTTTTTTATAGTAAACATATAGTAAGGCAAATCGTAGGCTTGTGGTTAAGTGTTGAGACCTGTTACCTAAAGGTACCCAGTTCAATTCCCAGAAGGCAGCAAGGCACCTAACCTCAATTGCTCCACGAGCGCTGTATACAAGGCTGACCACCGCTCCGGGCATGTGTGCTCACTTCACCAATGTTTCTATGTGTGTGTTTCACTGCACAGGTGGGTTAAATGTGGAGAACTAATTTATATGTGTGTATGCACAGTAGGCAAAATAGATCACTCAATTTATTTTTTTTAACAATCACTAAAATAATCTAGGTAAGACAAAGTGGTACAGCAGGTGGTGATCTTATCTTTCTGAATAAAAGTCCTTGGTTCAATTCTTTGACAGTTTGGACACAAGGTCCTTTTTATTGGTTTGTATGTTTTGCATATGTCTGTGTGGGTTTTTTCCCCCCAGTCTAAAGGTATGATGGTAGATAAACAAGTAATGCTTAATTGAACCAAGGGTGTGAATGTGTGTGTCTGCAATGTGAAGAGCTGATGAATGTCAATATAAAAGCAATGTTAAAATGCTTTAATGTTAAAATGTTTATATTGTTTCAATTACAATATTTTGTAGATAATTACATCTTGTTTATTATAATAAGTTAATATATCTTATTTTTTTTGTAAATTGTGGTACACATTATATACGACTGATTATTCATTCCTTAATACTGTTTCCCTTCACTCTAGTTTTCTTGCCACAGATATTACAAACAATCCATTCCTTCAGCATTTTTCGAGTGTCATTTTTTTATTATTATATAAAACCATAAAACCCTTCTGCTCCTAATTTACAAAAAATGTTTTTTTGTACTTTGCTACCAAGATAGATGTATTAATAAAAGAAGTGGAGAGCAGTAAAAAAAAAAAAAAGAAGCCTGAATTGAATCAGGGGAAAAATTGCTGATCACTAGCATTTATTTCTTTTCGGAATGATGCAAATACATGAAAACAGTTTCTACCTCTACAAACACCCACTGGATCATGTGGGTTATTAGTGTTTGAATGCATGATACGCTTAATATTTACACGTGTGTGTGTGTGTGTGTGTGTGTGTGTGTGTGTGTGTGTGTGTGTGTGTGTGTGTGTGTGTGTGTGTTCACAATTAAATGTACAAATAAGTTTAAGTTTAAGTTCAAGTTATTTATTTATATAGCGCTTTTTACAACAGTACATTGTCACAAAGCAGCTTTACTGAATGAAAAGCCTTTAAACCCCCAAAGAGCAAGCCGAAGCGAAATACAAAAATATATTTTTATTACTTAGAATGGTTTGTACCTGTAAGGTTTTAATTGCTGTAGACAGCTAGCAGTCAGCTTATTCTCCAAGCATGAATAAAACACGAGGGTTGCATGGCTTTCAGAATTTCAGCTACCTCAATTGACTTGCAGACTGAAAAAAATTCTTTTTTATTTTGTTAAGTGTTCCTATTATTTGTTGTTTCTTATTGTGAAAAACAAGTGATGTTTAATTTGTACTTGTATAGTTTTGTATCACTGTCCCCATTGTGCTCTTTGTCTCTGTCTGTCTTTATTTACCTTTCTCTCTGTTCTGCTTTTTCAGTTTTGGCGGGGCCACGGTTCTCTCAAGAACCTGCTGATCAGTCGGTGGTGCTGGGGGAGCGGATCGTGCTCTCCTGTGTTGTATTTAATTATACCGGTATTGTCCAGTGGACTAAGGACGGCCTTGCCCTCGGCATCGGAGAGGACCTAAGGGGTAAGATGACATAGTTTTGAGATAAACTATAGCATGTATCTGCAATCTAATGTGCTATATAAATGGATGGTATACATTTTTTCTATTAAAATATTCACACATTTCCACTCACACACACATATCAAACATTTAATTGTTTACCAGTTTGGTTTTGTTTATGAAATTATATACCTTGAAGTTACTCAAAAAAATTTTTTTCTACCAAGTACCAAGTACCAAAACAGTTCAAACCTTGAAAGAAGATTTCAAATAAGCTATTTGTTTCCTAACAAACATCCATCCATCCATTATCTTCCGCTTTATCCTCTATTAGGGTCGCGGGGGGTTCCCCATGCCCATCCATGGGAGAATGTTTCGGGCGCTGGGCAGATACACCCAGAAGAGGGCGCCAATCTATCGCTGGGCACACACTAACTCACTCACACAGAGAGAACTCAATTGACTCGATCCATGTTTTTGGACTGTGGGAGGAAACCGGAGAACCCGGAGGAAGCCCACGCGGACACGGGGAGAACATGGAAACTCCACCCAGTTGGGGATTCAAATCAAGAATGCCTAGTGCTGAAAGGCGAACGTGCTAACCACTAAGCCACCGTGCCGCACCCTAACAAACATCCCCAGTCAATTATATTATTATTTAATTTTATTATTTTTTGTGGCATTTTCATGACTGTTAATCCATGAGTAAAATAAGAGTCTGATGGAGTGAGGGAGTTTTACCCAGTGGCTATTTTTGGGCCATAACATGCACGCATAGATGCTGACATTAGAAAATAGCACAAATAAGTTTCCAGCGGTAATTTGGTACTTTTTTTTCTGCTACATCTAAAATTGCTGTTTAAACAAAATGGAAACAACCTGGAGGAAGGAATAGGGTGGAGATGAGTCACTGAAGAAGACAGGAACTTTTATTCATCCATTAGATAAACATAAAAAAAATAAGAATGGCGAAGTAGATAAAAGACCTGTATAAAGCACCTAATGACCGAATAAGAATCTGGCTTTAGAAATCCTGAAACTTAGACAAACATGGACAAGTTAGATAAGAAGAGAGTGCAGTGAAGCAAACTGAAAGCTAGGAGAAGGAATTAAATGGTAGGATAGCAGAAGCTTATATGAAATGGTAGTGTGGTACATACATATATAAATACATACATACACAAGTGTAGCATACTGAAGTATGAGTGTTAAGTTTTTAAGCATAAACTGTGGCAGGCCAAGAATTATAAATAAGCTGTAAAATAAACTACATTGCAACCAAACTATGTAAGTATTAGTAAGTACACCATATAGGATGAGTGTGGTAGGTAAAATGCTTAATAAGTAAAGCTAGAAATGTGGCACATAAACAGTTTTTTAGAATTCTAACTAATTAACTTCTTAAAAAGAGTAAAAAAAATATCTGTATGTGAAAACTGCTTATTGAGCCAAAGAGTTAAGTGTGGAGCGACCCCTTAATGAGAAAGAGTTTTATATGCAATGTAGAAACAACAGAACAAGTAGAAGGGAATAAAACAGAAAAATAATCTAATCAGAGCACTTATGAGTGTGCCGAGCTCTTAACTGTGCAGGTGTGATAAAACTCCCTGTGAAGCACAGCATAAAGGCCGTTTAAATTAAAAGCAGAGATAGAAAAAAAAACAGAGGAAATTATTAATAAGCTAAACATTAGGAATTTAAATGAAATGTAACATAAATAAAGATAATATTTTTTACTTTAATAAGTTAATCATTAGACTGGAATGTGGAACCATAGACATGCCAACAGATCTATTTAACCACATCACTACCCACTTTTCAGAAGCAGAGCTCTCGAGCCTCTCCCTCTTTAACTCCCCACATAGACACACAGCCATTTTAAACAGGCATTTTACAGGTAAGGTTCACAATTCAGTGTTTGATTACAGCTCCACAGTCAAACTGGCCCTTAAATAAAATTCTCATACATTATACTGTTCATTTTCAAATTTAATGAACAAATCACTAATTACAAAATAATTTACTAGTTAGAAAAACACTTCTAAAAACGTCCATTACTTGCTTGTTGGCTTGTAGCTCAGTGGTTAGGGCGTTTTGCTATCAATCTGAAGGTTGTGGGTTTAAACCCAGGGTCTACTAAAGTTCTCTGTGTGGGTCCTTGAGTACCATGTGGTAATTGCTTTAGGGATGCTGTGCTCTGACCACAACCATCAAGTTAGGATATTTGTAAGTCACTTTGGATTAAATTTCATTCATTCATTATCTCCCGCTTATCCTCTATTAGGGTCGCGGTGGGGTTCCCCATGCCCATCCAGGGGAGAACGTCTCGGGCGCTGGGCAGATAGACCCAGGACAGGGCGCCAATCCATCGCTGGGCACACACTCACTCACACAGACACACTCTATATGGGGCAATTTGGGGAATTCAATTCACTTGATCCATGTTTTTGGACTGTGGGAGGAAACCGGAGAACCCGGAGGAAACCCACGCAGACACGGGGAGAACATGGAAACTCCACCCAGATGGGGATTCGAACCGGGAATCCCTAGCGCTGAGAGGCGAACGTGCTAACCACTAAGCCACCGTGCCGCCGCACTTTGGATAAAAGCGCCTGCTAAATTACAGAATGCTGTTGCTGCAGTAAAGTATCGTAAAGTACAAGTTTAAAAACAAGGAAATTTTATCATGCAATCATCTTCCATCCATCTATTATCTTCCGCTTTAGCCTATATTAGGGTCGCGGGGGGGTTCCCCATGCCCATCCAGGGACAACGTTTCGGGCGCTGGGAAGATACACCGGGTGCCAATCTATCGCTAGGCACACACTCACTCACATAGACACACTCTATATGGGGCAATTTGGAGAACTCAATTGAATTGATCCATATTTTTGGACTGTGGGAGGAAACCGGAGAACCCGGAGGAAACCCACACGGACACGGGGAGAACATGGAAACTCCACACAGTTGGGGATTTGAACCGTGAATCCCTAGTGCTGAGAGGCGAACGTGCTAACCACTAGGCTACCGTGCCGCCCGCAATCATCTTCTACATGATAATAATGTCAGAAAACTATTTCAAATTTTACATAAACTAACTAACAAATTTAAAACTGGCATATTTTTGCACTTTTTTAATGATTAGTTGGCAGTACAGTGGCTCAGTGGGTGGCAGTGTTGCTTTGTCTAGTTTCAGGATTGGAAGGATTATATCTTCTTTGTGCTTTTCAAATGATACCCTGTTAATATGAGTTTCCAACAGGATGTTCGTTTTCATCCCACAGAATATTCTAGTAGGTGAATTGGCTGTATTAAAATTGCTTTCAATGTGATAATGTGAGTGAGTGTGAATATTTGTATGTCTGCCATGGTATAGCCATGGTATCCTTGTAGGTAGCTTATTATTCAGGGCTAGTAAGTCCTTTACGGGGCACACCTGCAAAAGGCTAGGCGATTTATCATTATTACTGATCTGAAAAGAGAGGGGAGGTAATTTATCAGAGTTTGGGTTAGTGGTCTTGGAAAACTTGAACACTGCCCATTAAAATTAATAGTATCAGGATTTGGTTTATTTTGTAGTTATGTACATAAAATATGCTTGCATTGGAGTTTGTATCTGTATACTGATTTACCCATGATTCTCAAATGTTTTGTGTTATTTGTGCCTTCAGAGATTATTCGTTTATTTCACTCTGTCCTGGTATTTCTGATCAGGGTTGCAGGGGGTGCTGGAACCTGCCCCAGTGTTCATAGACAGAAAGCAGGGAAATACTCTGTACACCCACTGCAGACACAATCTCATTTTATTCACACGTTTTCACCTAGAGCAAATTAGTAACCTCAGAATCCCCACTAGCACATTTGGACATTTGTACAAAACCACTTTACACCTTAATTATCAATTTAAAAGACATGCAAGTTGAGTTTTGCTGCTTGCTGCTCTTTCCATGTAACTGAGCTTTTTTTTTGCAGCATAGGATAATATTTTGCAGTACTTTTTTCTCCATTCTTGCGTGTTTCAAGATTCACTGTCTTTTCAGATTTTTCTTAAAATTAAACATTTGCACCAACTTTCTGACCCTCTGAAAGAAGTGTAGAGGACGTACACACAGCATAAAGGAGAGAAGAATTTACATTGACTTATCCTTTGAAAGATGTGGTTAGCTTGAATTAATTTATGGCTGTGTTAGGTTAAATAAATACGTTTTTTTGACAAATTGGTAGTGAATTAATTTTATCCTTGAATTCTGTGGCTCGAGCAAATTGAGCAATAAAAAATTTTTTTACAGGCAATGATTAGTTTAAAAGACTTAATACACTGTTTATCAATGTAAATTTGTTGTGTATATTGCAAAAGTATACCTGACATCTTTTAATTTATTGGACTAATTTGAACTTGAACTAATTCCTTCGGCCAATGTTGGTACCTACACAAGCATATCTGCCACACCCTCACGTTCCAGCGCTATGCCTTTTTACCATATTTTACTTTTGCACTTAACACTGCTGTGCAGAATTGTTGATCCCCTGTAATTTATAACCTACCTTGCCTAGTGCAAATAACCCTACCATTAATATTCTTTTTCTCCACATTTATCCCTCATTCCTTCGTCCATGTGCCTCCTCTCCTTCTCTCTTTGTTCTTCCTCTTTGTCTCCTTCAAGCCCCTTTCTGCAAGACATACTTCACCGCTGATAATGCAAATAGATGGATCTGACCTATAGACGAGAACACATGAGCACAGTTACAATCTCTCTGGTCTTTCTCTCTCACTCTCTCTTTTTTCTTTTTCTCTCTCTCTCACACACACATACAGGCACTGAACACAGGTTGGTTGAGCTAAAGAATGATGTAATCGTTGCCAATACTTCAGTCCCCCCCCCCCTTGCAGATCAATGATGTCATAGCGGGTGTGTGTATGTAAGTGTGTCTGAGAGCAAGAAAGGATGCTTATGGAATGTTAATGTGTTGAAGTGTTGCCCTCTGCTGGGCTGAACATACTGTTACAATCTGCTAGAGACACTATTGGAGACAAAAAAAAATTCTTTAAATTCTTTTACATTTTCCCTTAATAATTCACCTTAATAATAACTAATACATTTAAGGTCATGGTCCCTGGTAATCTGTATTTTTTGGGTGTCATTAGTTAAAGCGCTAATTTGTAAGATTTTAAATCTAAAATTGTACTTCTTTCTTTAATTACAGCATGGCCACGTTATCGTGTGTTACGCATTATTGATGTCGGTCAGTACAACTTGGAAATTTCATCAGCTGAGCTTTCAGATGATTCCCTATATGAGTGCCAGGCCACTGAAGCAGCCCTCCGATCCAGAAGAGCCAAGCTCACCGTACTCAGTATGATTTTTTAGTGCATACATTTTTGTGTGCATTTTTATGTATATACATATATATTTACGTATATATATGTATGTATATATATATATATATATATATATATATATATATATATATATATATATATATATATA
>JAFMOD010000781.1:1908141-1937587 GCA_019802435.1 Corydoras maculifer
TTTTTTTAAAGAGGGATATAGGCAATGACAGACCAAGCTTTGCAAATTTTATGAATGCATTTAAATACTTAATGAAAAGCCCCAGCAATTTTTAAACATAAAAACTCAGCTTTAGAATTTTTGTACTTGTAATATGCATTTTGTAATAGCGTGTGTGTATACATTGTCATCTGCATTTTATTTTTTTTAAATAAACTTTGTGTAAAAATGTAAATTTTACTGGGTGGGTTAATTATACTATTTGTTTAAAAAATATTAAGAAAATAAAAGATCTTAATAACTGACATGCACTGTATTTGTGTCCTGACGTAGGTGTGGGCATGGAAGGAGAATGTATGGGAGAAAGACAGAGGCACTTTGTCAGAAAGATACACAGTGGAGCAGAGTAAGCCAGCAGAAGGGGGCGCTGTGCTTTCCACCCTTACCATCAACAATGTGATGGATTCAGACTTTCAGTCCACATATAACTGCACAGCCTGGAACTCCTTCGGACCCGGCACCATGATAATCACTCTGGCAGAGACTGGTGAGCAGTCAGTGTTATTACGTCACAAAATGCCATGGAGGAAAAAAATGCTGTAAGAAAAAAAAATGAAATGTAATAAATAATAAAAACTAATTACTGTTACAACAGTTATACAGTATATTTGTAAACAGTTTCTAGCCATGCATTTGCAACATTACTTAGGATAAAACTGTGTCAAAATATTTATTGATGTATATTAACATGAAAAAAATCAGGGTTAATGAATATCGTACCATGTTTAAGAAGATTTTGCTTTATAATTTTACTTCATTTAGCATAACCTTTAAAAAGCACTTACCACATACTTTTGTATCTATATTCTTGACAATAACAAATTTTTTTTACAGTATTTATGACAATATATGCAATGAAATTCATATATATATATATATATATATATATATATATATATATATATATATATATATATATATCTTAAGAATCTCACCTTAGACCCTGAAGTTTTTAATGCAGCCGACAGGTTTTATATGTTTTATATGGTGCTTATAAGGTACTTACATGGGAGTGTCTGTGACTCCTTTTACTCTTCTGCTTAGATATAGTCCCAGTGGGAATAATAGCTGGTGGATCCGTCGGATCCTCCATCCTGCTGCTTCTCTTACTGCTCGCTTTGGCCTTCTACATATATCGTCAACGAAAAGCCAGTGAGTACGGTGTTTGAGACACTTTTGTATTAAAGAATGATTTTAGACCAATAAACCACCAAAGCTGTTTTACTCTGCATGTTGATGGTTCAATCAGTTCTAATGGGAAATGTCTGTGTGGACTTTTTTTAATAAATGGCTTTTTTAATTAATCTTTAATTAATGTTGGGATTGTGGCTCAATAGCTAGTACTAATGGCTCACAGCAAAACCATCCTAAGTTTAATCCCCAGGCATGGCAGACAATGTGCTTTTTGTGTGAAATAAAGTGAAACAAATGATTTGATATGAGATAATATGCACCTTCATTATGTTTTTTAATAACAAAATAAAATAAATGTGACCCTGATTAAGTGGGCAGTATGATTTTATGTATCTGGACATAGTTTTTAAAGATATTACATTTTATATTAAACTATTGTGGTGGGGAATTTTGTCCCAGTCTTCAACATTGTCTTAGCTCATTAATACTTGGGATCACTGTTTTTTTGCATGACCTGTTTTCGGCCAGTTAAAGCTGTTGCATAGATGACCTCATATCTCTAGAATACATGGTATACCAAAAAGTTTATGGTCAATAGTGAATTATGGCCGAACATCCTTATCCATGTTCTAGCGATGAAAACTGATCCTAAGACAATTAAAATCATGTCAGTAGAATGTGCAGTCTTTCTTTAGGCAACCATTCCAGACAAGTCATATTTGTTTGTCTTATTCTTTTTCTTCTCAAATTTGAACATTTAACCCGCTAACTAATGCCTGTTAAGTCCGAGATGTAGTTCTTGTCATTTTTGCAATTTCTTTGAGCATTGCATGCCCTGAACTTTAAACAGTCTTCTGTTACAGTGATATATAGCAGCAGTGTGTGAGGTAACCCAACCAATCTGCTGCTTTTTATTCCAGGGCGCAGAGGGGTTGCATTAAAACCTGACATCAAGGTCGAGACAGTCAACAAAGAAACTCCAAGTATGGAGGAAGACACAGCCAGTGTCTCCACAGCAAGTCGAATGGTAAAAGCAGCATATTGTGTTTGGCAGCATCTGGGCAAAAACAGAACCTTATTCATATTTAGATGATGTATTAAATTAAATATTATATAATTTTATCAATTTTTACATTTGGTAGTAATAGCAAGATGGTAAAATCATTTGCAGTTAGTGCACATCATTGTAGATGTTTAATATACTGTATGTAAAATGATAATATCTTGCTAACCAACTGGCTGGTAAATAGAAACAGTTATAGATTTAATTATTGATTATTTTGAATGCTGTATTTAGATCTGTATTTAAGAAAATTAAAGTGCTAATGTGATTATTTTGGACTAATTAAGGTTTAGATATTTATATATTTTTTAAATTGTCGTTTGACATGCAATTCTGTATGTTTATGGCTCCCCACTTCAGCATAAATAGGATATTTGTCATTTAACACAGGTGACTGATTTATTTCAGCTTATAGAAGATGCAGCTTATATTACAAATATAAATAATTTACCGAATCTTAAAGAAATGTCTAATGTCTCTGTCTTCTAAGTTGTTATAAATTCTGATTGTCTCAATGATGTCCTCTTTTCCATATATCATACTGTCCATGGTGTGAGATCCACTGTGTGCATTAAACCCAATTCACATTAGCTGGCGTACAGAGTGATCAAATAAAGCTTAACAGCAGCTACAGGAAATGCATAGGTTATAAAACCCAGTCATCCTGCAGCATTTACTTTTACGTAAGTGTGAAATATAATATTAATAGCCAGATGCAAATGCAATTGTTGTTGGTTGCAAGACCATTAGATCTTTTCTACCAACAGACTACCAACTAGAATTTCAGCAATAAACATCTTATATTTTCTTATTTGTAAATTGTAGGTATTTGTCAGGTTTCTCTGTGCTTCGGGTTGTGCCTAAAATTACGTGACCTGCAGATTTGGGCATTTAGGACCAGCTTGTTTTTTTTTTAAGGTTGTTATTTTTTTAGTGAGAAGACTACATTACTTATTGTTATTTACATTTACTTAATCCATGAAAAAACCTGAGAGATTTAACAGGGAGATAAAGTAGTGCCAGTTCTAAATGTGCAAATAAGTCAAACAATATACATAACAATAAATACCAAATATAAGATTGTTCATAATTAAACAAAGAACATTTGTGGTGTCTGATTTAAAAGTTGCTGAGAGTTAACTTCAGCATCCATTACAGAAGTCAGACAAGCTTATAGCAGGCAAATCAATAACTATTCCCTAAACAGTCTGACTAAATTCCAGTAAATAAAAAAAGTGTTAAAATTTGGCTTGTTTTTTATTCACTAGGCAGCAAACTGGAAAGTGTAGATAATGTGATAAAAGAGGTTCTACTGCTTCAACCTTTGATAAAATGACAGAAGGACTTTCCTTTATTAAGACTGTTTTTGAAGATCTGGAACCAAATCCATGTGGTGAAATAAATTAATAATTAATCAATAAAAAGTTCTTCATTGACACAGTGTGGGCCATTCAAAGTAAGTCGTTATGAGGTTACTTTTATTATTAATAATAATAATAATAATAATAATACTAATAAAGTGAAGTTATTGTGATCAGTTATTAATGGGAAGAGTGCAGGATAGCTCAGTGGTTAAGGTCTTGGACAATAAATCAATCAATCTATTGGTTGCAAGTTTAAATGCAAAGTTTACCAATGTGGCTGACCCTGTACTCTGACCCAATTCTGAACCCATATTTATACAATAATTGCAACATAATTAATAATAATGTCATTGAAAATGTTAAATGTTGGTGCTGATATACCTTCTCACTCCTGAATGATACAATTGTTAGCAGTTAATAGTTTACATTTTTATTAATTATACAAGCACAACAGTCATTTTTTTATTTAAAATTCTGTACGATAAGTTAAAGATATGAAGAAGCTTACTTGTGTGAAAAAGTCAAATCTCATGAAAAGAACAGTTCAGCATTTTAAACCATTTAAGAGAATCGGTTCTGTGAAATTTGTTCAAACTAGTTTAAACCATATAAATGACCTTTTTGATACTTTACTGTAGCATTAAAGTAAAAAAGAATTTGAATAAATAATAAAACTTTTTTTCTTAGCACATTTTCATTACAGTGTATGGCCCACATCTGTAACTGAAGTGCATTAATATGCTTTTGCCAATCAGATTTTGGGACAGGAGCTACCTGTTTAAATAAAGAAGGTTTTTATATATTTTTTTTATTTATAAATTTTTTTCTTAAGCCTGAAACTTGTGGTATTGAATGTTTAAATGTAAAAGCACACATTTAGAAACAAATTATTTGATTTCAAATGTATTTGTTTAATAGCATCATTTAATTGTAAACTACAAATATTAAATAAATGATTAAAGCATCACATTTAACCAATCAGATTAAAAGTCTGATTTATTTATTTTTTGTATTGGATACACTTACAAAAATAACGATAAAATGTAGATCGATATGTTAAAGTGGCAGATAAAGATATTAAATAAATGATATTATTAAATTAGATATGGGAATAATGATATTATGCAAACATATTTTATTATGTAGTTCCTGCTTTGTATGGCCATGCATATACAGTCTCACTCCCTTTCCAATTCAACTCGTTATTAAAAAACACATTAACAACCAACGCACAAGACTCAAGTGATGACACAAAGCTTTACACAAGACTCTTATAACCTTGAAACAGAAAGTGTCATATAAACCTGTTTTTTTTTTTTACATTTACTTTAACTTCTATGCAGACAGTATAAACCTGATATATTGTATTATCATTTTATCAAACATTTAATAAATTTCTTAATGAAAATTTTTTAATTTTTGCCATGGAACGCATTCCAAAAGAAATTATGTTGGGGCAATTTAGAAGTACTTTATAATAATGCGATTATGAACAGGTGATTTGGTAGCTCAGTGGTTAGGCTGTCAGTCTGAAGGTGCAGATCATGCAGATCTTAAAGCAACATACAGTATGCTGGCTTCATCTGCAAACATTACAAATGCACGGCTGCAGAAGAAGAGGGTACGGCTACTAAAACTGGCCTGCTTGCAGTCTCAATATGTCCCAAATAGAGATATGTGGAAAAATTAATAAAGAAAAATATGATTTTTTTTGTTTTTGAATAACACTTCTTGAAATAGAAATAAATATATACCAGCTATACTACCTTGATTAAATGGGGAGCATAAGAAGATCTGCTTTGTCGCTGTTGTGTACTTTTGGCTTTAGTTTTAGAAAGTTTTAGAATTAAAATCAATCTTAATGGCAGACGTAACTGCAGTCAGTCATTCCTCTACATCACATTTCCTTCTTCTCTTCTTCTGCTGATCAACCTGATGTGGTGTTTTCCTCTTCCCTCCCTCCTTCTCTCCCTCTCCTCTCTTTGTGTGTGTTTGTTTTTTGTGGTGTTTTGATGGTTTAGTTTCTTCCCTCTGTCTCCCTCTCTCCCTCCACTCAGCCCTTCAAAGACGATGTGGAACTGAAGCAGGAAACGCGCAGCGAAACAATGGAGTCCAAAGAGGAGTATGAGTTAAAGGTAAGAACCTGTTTGAAAATCCCAACACATACACATCAACTTTCAATATCAATGTTTGGAGAGCAAAAAAACCTCCAACTTTAGGATTGCTTCTTACACTGTCAGAACGCCCATATTTGTCCTTATCGCTGAAGTCAGGGAATGCTTAAAAGGTTATTGTACCCCAAAAGCTAAAATTATTTACAGACTTTCTAGGTTTATTTAAATGGCATTAAAGGTACATACTGATATGTCATATCTTTGTGTATAATTTTCCTATAAGAACTTATAGTTTTGCTTATTTATATTGCCTTGTGTTTAATTGTATGCACCTGCTTTTACACTGCTTTACTGGCCGAGATCCGGTAGAGTACACTGAAAGAAGACAAGAAATTGGTCGTTCTATTACTTAAATTTAATTGGCTGAGCTGTTTGTCCAACTATGACATTATCAGACAATAATACACCTCTGACCACTTCATATTCTTATCACTGTGATATACAAACATAGTTTACATTATGTACTATAAATGGAAATACAGATTAATAAAAACATTGAGCTGATTCCTGATGAGCACAAAGCCTGTATGCTGTTACTCAGTAATCAGTGTTCACTTTAAAAACTGAACTAGGTTACGTCGCAGAAGACCAGGTTATTATGCAAAAATGTTAAAAACTCGAGGGCATTTGGAAAAGAGGTAATGATGGGCAACGTGAAGTAAAGTGCTGTTACACCTCTTTCCTGTGATTTTTATTTTTATTTTTTCCACAATAATGCTGGCCTTCAAGTGCCTTATAGCATTTAGAAAACATTTACATAAAAAATATGATACAATAGAAGGTTTGATTCATAAATGCGTTCATTGAAAATAAGATTATTATTATTGAACTGTTTTTCGAAGAGAACATTAATTGCTGAGTAACAAGATATCAGATTTTTGAACAGTCCAAAATTGCCATCTAGTGGTCATATAACAGAACACTTATTAATATATAGAATAATATTAATCTGTATTTCCTTAAATGGTACATGATTTAAAATAATGTATTGTATATCACATATTGACACGAATGTGAAGATGTCAGAGATGTGCATTATTGTTAATAATGTTAGGACTGAAGAAACTGCTCAGACAATCAAATATGATGTTCGTTATTGGGAATAAATCACAGGAAAGGGGTAATGGTACTCCCCTTTGCATTGTGACTTACAGTGCCTGTTTCTCGTAATTTATTCACCGTAATGCCCATCTCGAGTACCTTACGACTTTTATAACATCATAGAAGACCTTTAATAGCACACGGGTGGTATTGCATGCTTTAGGTTTTTTCGTCTTGGTTTCTGTAAAAATCTCTAAACAATGCTGGGCCTTTTGTGTTTTTAAGGATCCTACAAATGGATATTATAATGTGCGAGCAACGACTCATGATGATGTTCGTGCTGCTGCTCGCTATCAGGAGTTCCGCCCACCAAATCCAGCATCCGTCGCGGCTGCTGCAACAAGTTCAGTGGTCAACGTTAATCCTCCTCCTCATATCGGTCGCTACGAACCCCGTCCATCAAGGGTCACTCACAACACCTATGCCCACTTCAGCACCATCGCCAGGACGAAACACAGCCTAGTTCAACCCAAAGCAGCACCTCAGACCACAGATTATTCCAGGGAATGTGGCCTGCTGGAATCTACCAATCAGCTTGCTTACAACACCTATGGGTACCCAACCACAACCCAGTATTCTCAGTACAGGCTCGGCTTTGCTCCGCCTTTGGAGGAAGGCCCAGCCTATGAAATGTATCCTACGGGACAAGGAGGGGGACCGAGTCAAGAAGTGGGGCCTGATGCTGGACTGGGGAAGTATGGGAGCTCAACACGTTTCTCCTATTCATCTCCTCCTACGGAGTACTCTCAAAGACACACGCAGAGAATGCAGACACATGTATGAGAGTGAGAAGATTCACACACAACACTAATACCTACACAAACCATTCATTTCTACTAAAGACATCCAAATGTGGTTATGTATTGAATATGTAGAACACCAATTTGAAAAACACCTAGTTCACAGATTAGTTTAGTCATTACACAGTCACAGCTATACTTTAAACACACACACACACACACACACACACAGTGTGTTTTGAACTGGCTTGTCTTACTCGTGTGCCATTAATCCAGTGCCAAAACAAGGTTGACTTAAAAATGCAGTGGCAATGAAGTGGCAAGTTATATGTGACAGATTATTGTCCTTTAACATCTCTTCAACTGATTCCTTCTCCCTGCGTTTCCTGGCATTGTGTGTGTGTGTGTAATATATATATATATATATATATATATATATATATATATATATATATATATATATATATATATAGACAAAGAGTCTCAAGTGCTTCACTAAATGAATACTTGCCCCATTGTGACAGGGAGCATTGCTAAAGAGATTCAATAGGATGTTTGTACTTTTAAGGGACATTGCAACCTTACTTCATGCTGGCAAACCGCCAAAAAAATTCTGCAGATGGCACCAGTCACTGTTGAAGAAGGACTCACCCAAACAATTAACCCAGTCTATGACATTGCAAAATATGAAGGACAACGCCTGTGTGCGTGCGTATATGTGTGTGTGCGCGTGTGTGTGTGTGTAAAAAGCCCTTTATAAGCCAGACAGGCTTTTACCTCTAATGAAAAACACTAAAAAAATTTTTTAAATCACATCGCTTGTGTCAAGATGCAAAATGTTGTGGGAGGTTAAATGGACAAGTCACATTTTTGTCTTTAAGCAGAAGTATGACCCGCTGGTTGCGAATTTCACATGAATGATCATACAAATTGTACCATTTTGTCTTTGCAGTACATCAAGAACCCTTAAAATGGCAGCTATTGCTAAAGAGCTTTGCGTGATAGACTTCTCAGTGTATCCATGCCATGACACAGATTATCAACATAATAATTTTGTCAAAATTATAGACCAAGAACAGCTTCCTTCAGTGGCAAGAACAAAAGTGAAATTAGTAGTTGTCTTGCACTGCACTTTTTAAAAAGGGCTTTGTGCGTTTTCAAATAGTCCTATTACTGGGTTTAAGAAGTACTGAGTAAGAACGAACATGGTGAAAACACGGTGAACAACTCTAGAAATGCATAAACATTTGTGACTGTGCTTATAGCTGACAGCATTTTAACAATTAAAATTCAATCTGGGATGATCAGTTGCTCAAAATCAATCATCTGATTACATCTACGGAACCATATAGCTGAACTCAACTATTAAAGAAAAAAAATTAATACATATCTTACAATACATATAAAGGGATGGGGGAGATTAAAGCACATTTAAGTAATGGACCTGAGGCAGTGGTCAGACATCACTACAATATTGAACAAAATATTGAATAATGCTTGTTCGTGGTGGGGCTGTGGATTTATGAATGGATAAACTACCAGTATGACTTTCAGAACCTGAAACGGTTTAAACAACCGTTAACATCATAAAACTAATGCTGATGGCTTATTTTACATTTCACTGGTCTTGAAATTGCAATAGATGTTAGCAGGTTTGCCTCTCTATGATGGGCATACAGGTTCGATTCCCAATCTGGGTGGAGTTTCTATGCTCCCTCTGTGTTTGCATAGGTTTTTTCCAGGTTCTCCGATTTCCTCCTGCAGTCCAAAAACATGGATTCAAGGTGAATTGGAATTGAATCTGTATAGTGAGTGTGTGCCCGGTGATGGATTGGTACCCTGTCCTTGGTGTATCTGCCCAACACCCCAATGCCTAGTAAAGGGATTAAGCAGAAGATAATGAGATGAGTAAAAACAGTCTAGGCTTCTGCCTTGTGAACCTTCAGATAGATGAAACGTTTTTATTTATAAATGTTGAGATTCTGTGAACACTGAATTGCTGCATTGTTATTGATTTTTTTTTATTGTTATTTAGCTGACTGGATACACGTTTCTACACCCATATAATTGTCTCCGCTTAGAATACAGACACACATTATAGTTTTACAATTACAGACTGTGATCCATCTGCATACTTTATTGGTCTCCTTTACACTCTTTAGTAATGTTCGGTTCTAGTTGGGTGGTGAATCATTTTAGCACTGCATTGGCACTAAAGTGGTGGTACGTGTAGAACAGAGACAGCAGTGTTGCTGAAGCTTCTAAACGCCTCAGTGTCACTGCTGGACTGTTGCTCCACAAACCAATACCACCCCACATCCAGCATTAACAACCAGCAATAAAGTGACAAATGTATCTGACTTTGATGTTTTGGAACCAACAACGTATGCAAAAACAGACAGACTGCAATGTATGTCTTTTAGGAAGTTAAGCTGATCGAATGGACAGCAAGTGTAGAAATGAGGAGGTCTACCTAAAAAAATGGCAAAATGGGGGACACTAAACAAAGATAACTGGTTTTCTTTATTTTTCCATTAATCGGGCCTTAATGCCAAAATGTTCTTGATGTTCTTGATGCCAAAATATGTATTTGTGACTCAATACCGAAATAGTTTTCAATAATCTCTTGGCATTAATGTTCATGGTTACATAAAGACATTGAACCTTTCATATATTATGTGTGTTAAAGATACAAATGTTGAGTCATTATTATTATTCCAGCTGCCATAATAAGACAGAGAAAACAAATAGTTGTAAGCACAGTCACACTTTTTGATTAAATTCGTTACATGAGGGTTAAATCAACCAACTTTCACATGCTTAAGCTCCAAGACATTAAAAATATCAAAAGGGACAAGAATGATTTTAGTGAAGGCCGAATGGTTGTCACTTTTAAGTGTGTGTGTGTGTGTGTGTGTGTGTGTTTTGGCGAGCACACAATCTTCATGAGTAGGAATATTCCAGAGGGGTACTTCTGAACCTTTTCTATCTGTACAGTCCTCTTGTCCTACATCACATATGTGCTCCTAAGAGGTAGAATAGTGCTCTTTTCCACATTTGTATCTGAGCTAAACATGGAGCTTGAAAGCCTTTTTATGATATTTTTATATACGAAAAAAGGAGTTGGACCAAGGGTTCAGAAACTAAGTGTGGAAAGGAATTAATTTCCAAGTCATTGTTAATGTGAGTCATTTGTAATTTTGTACAGTTCATTTGCACCAAACTGTCGGCTCAGTAAAAAAAAAAAAAAGGACAACTGGCATTTTCGAACAGTAAATGCTACCGCATCGTAACATTTCACTGCTTTCATTATCCACATTTGTAGCACTTTTATTTTATACTAAGATTGTGCCTCTTTTGTACCATCCAAATTGAACATGTTTTATTAACTCTGGATATTGACTGCTGACACATTCGATTACTTGATGATGGGTTTTCAGATGCTCAGAATGTTTAGATGGAATTTTAGAGTCTTTCCATTAGAGTCATCAGACAATAGAATCCATCACATCACATTTTCCTGACAGAAAATTATTTATAAAGATTGTCGATGTAAAAAGGATTTTATACTATATGACCAAAAGCATGTGACGGCCCTTTAAACTTGAAACATCATTAAAAACGAATGACTTTCAGTGTGACACTAGATTTGTAGTCAGCTGTCAATCAATGATTGACAATACTGGCAATAAGTGTCTGATCACTGAGCAGCTCTCAAGAACATTGTTACATTTGGTCATTTAGCAGATGCTTTTATCCAAAGCGACTAACAAGTAAGTGACCACATGGTCAGACTTAGTCACTCTGGAGCAGTAAGGGGTTAAAGGACTTGCTCAAGGATCCACATTGGTAACTTCAGTGGACCTGGGATTTGAACCCTCAACCTTCAGATTGATAACCCAGCACCCTCACCACTAAGCTACCACAGGATTTTAGTCTTTCATTGTGATTTCAGTCAGGATTTTCAGGGTCAGTTGAGCAAATACTAAGGCTACATAATAGAATGGCATTAAAAAGAATTGTGAGGATCCAACTGTAAACCCAGAATTCTGTGGAACTATTGGATATAAGATTGTGCAACTCTAAATAACACTATTAGGTAAAACCAGTTCATGGCATTGTTAAACGTAAGAGTTTAGTCACTACATTTCTGAATTTAATAGAAAACCTAAAAAAAATGGGTTTGATCACATATTTTGGCCATAAAGTATATGTATTATTTGTACCTTTAGTAGGAAGTGTTGCCTGTTTTAAAACTAGTACAATTTAATCTGTTGTATTTGATGCTACAAAAGTAAAAAATAGATATCAAAGTAAAGAAACCATCTAAACATTCAAAATATTTTAGTTTAAATTTTTTTTTTTCCTTATGTAAACTCATTCGGTCACTTCCCATAACTTAATATTGAATTAAAAAAGCTATGAGAGGGATGATTGGTGAATGAACGTAGAGTGTGTGTGTGTGTGTGTGTGGTCGGTCATTCACTCAATTACTATATCTACCTTAATCCCAGTATAAAAGCCTATTTAGTATTATCGTGGTCTTTCACTTGTTCTTGTGACTTTTATAATTTTACTTGTCTTTTAAACATGTACATAAAATAAAATTTATATTATTCATATTTGTTGTATTTCTGTGTGATGTAAATAATTATTTAAAAACAGCCTTACGTTAGCTATTTTTTATTATTTTGTTTATTGATATCATTACTGATCTGGGTGGAGTTTCCATGTTCTCCCGCTTCGCCGGTTTCCTTCCACAGTCTAAAAACTTGGATTCAAGGTAAATTGAATGCTATAAATTGCCCCAAGTTCACAGGTTTTTGCACAGTGCCCCTGGATGTGCACAGGTAACCCTAGTAGAGGATTAAACGGAAGATAATGAGATGTGTTACTCTAATCTGCTCATCATAACTGGGGTTGTGGGGAGGTACTAGTGCATGTTCCAGGTAACCAGTCACTAACTGAACTAACACATTAACACTTAGGGGCAAATAATAGTCATTACATTTATATTACATTTGATTATTTAGAAGACACTTTTATCCAAAGCGACTTACAAGGTGAGCACAGGGTTAATCACGACATCCCTGGAGCAATGAGTGTTAAGGGCCTTACTCAAGGACCCACATTGGTAACTTCAGTGGACCTGGGATTTGAACCCCCAACCTTCAGATTGATAGCCCAACACCCTAAACACTGAGCTACCACGCCCTTATAGTCTCCAGTTTACCTGACTTGCATGTTTTGGACTCAAAGATAATCAATGCAGATGCTGAAAAAAGATCTAAAAACTCAATCAAACCCAGTACAGTTTCTGTAAGTCCTCTATGTAGTGCACCATCATGACATGTTTGGTCAGAAGTAAGAAATGAGGACACTGACAAACTCTCAAAGCAAGTTTTTTTTGTGTCAAACTCTAAAGACATTCCAGCTTGAAGCTGATGGCCTACATTAGCATGCATGTAGCGCGTCGTTTAAAGAACTTCGGAAATGATGGAAAGCCACTTGAAGACAGGAAGCAAGGACATTACCATTAAATTCTGTCCTAAATGCAAGGAGATGCTGAATACTCTGTGTAAAATGAGTCATATTAAATTTGTTTGACATTTTTATGAATCACTAAATTCCAAATGTTTTATAGAAAATATCTGGAATATGAATGAACAACATACAAAATCACATTAACTTCTTGGGTAAATATGAAAGTCATAGGCTCTGTACTAATCCCTAAAGGAGGAGGAGCTCTGTACCCATCACTCAGTCACTGGAAGAAAAAGAGCAACTTTATATCCATCAGTAGCAATAAACCAGGATGGGAGGCGGGGTGTAATACCCATCACTCACTGCGAGGATGAAGGGGCTCCATAATCTTCAGTTACAGTGATCATGGAGTTCTGTACTGATCAGTCACCATGGTATTTCCTGCACTGTGTCTGTCTTTCCCTGTGGCTTCTCTGCCAGAACCCAATGCTACAACTGTGATGCAGTACTGTATAAACAAAGGCATTGAGCCTGAGGTAAGAACAACCATCATGTATTTGTGTATTCACAGCGCCACCTAGCGAACTTCTTGTAAATTTATAATCAGCAAACAGCCATGAGTGCAACTATACTGCAGGCTTCTTTTCTTACAGTTGGGTTCTGATTTTAAAACATTGACTGATCTCGCTGTAGTTTTCATCTTTAATAATGTACAGTATATTTGAACTTTGAGCGAGTGTGTATGTGTGTATGACCTGTTTATGTGAGCCATACTGTCATCATAACGAAAACACATGAGATTGAAAAAAAGAAGTTCCATCCATCCATTATCTACCGCTTTATCCTCTATTAGGGTCGCGGGGGGTGGGGTTCCCAATGCCCATCCAGGGGAGAACGTTTCGGGCGCTGGGCAGATACGCCCAGGACAGGGCGCCAATCCATCGCTTTGCACACACTCACTCACACAGACACACTATATATGGGGCAATTTGGAGAACTCAATTGACTTGATCCATGTTTTTGGACTGTGGGAGGAAACCAGAGAACCCGGAGGAATCCCACACGGACACAGGGAGAACATGGAAACTCCACCCAGATTGGGATTTGAACCGGGAGTCCCTAGCGCTAAGAGGAGAACATGCTAACCACTAAGTCACCGCGCCGCACTTGGAAAAAAAAGAAGTTATTATATTGAAATAAACTTAAAATTCTTATAGCCATGTCATTGTTTACTTCAGATGGACGCTTTTAACAGAAACCTCTTCCACTGAGCAGCTGCTACTGTTTGATATGAGTTTGTTATTTAGTTATTATTTGTGTTTTATGAAACAGGTTGTTATTAAATCTGACTGGCTGACATTATTGACAATACACACCTCTGGGCGCTTCACATTCATATAGTTACACAGGATAAAGGTGTAACTGAACTCCGCTTCTCTTTGGGCCTAACACCACCTCTTTTCTGTGATTTATTCATAAGACCACCCTCTCGTACCTCACTACATTAATATTGTTTTGTGTGTTTTATTTTGTTTTTAGTCAATCCCTTTATAACTGATTATACTAAACTTTAATACTTTTTGGCATTTTTTTTGTAACTACACACTGGAGTGTGGTGTTAGCTGCTAATGTTTTTAGCCACAGTAAACTTGCAATTTATTTCTTGTTCTTAAAGATTTGCTTTTTTTTCGCGACTGAACAAGACTAACTGCTCAGTGTTTTTGTTCTTTGTCTGATTGTTTGTTAAACGGCTCTTATTGTCTGTAGGTGAAGTGTTTTAGTTTTACGTCTAACGGCTGATGCAGCAAAGTTTGGTTTACATGGTGGCCAATCACAAGTATTTAGTTCAGTATGTGTATTTATTCTCTTACTGTCATAACTGCGAATTCATATTTGTGAGAAATGCAGTTTAGTTTTTAACCAAACAGACGATCTCCCTGCTAAATATCAGATTCAGGTTTTAGAACAGGGTCATGTAGAGATGTGTCAACGGCAGGTTCCAGATTCACGACTCTGTTAGTTCATTGTTCATTTGTACAACATTTTGGGACATGTGCACATAGAAATTCTTATGGTGAGACTTTGCGATATACACTCTACATAGAAGATAATTCAAATATACAAGAAAATCTAGCAGAATTTACACTATAAAGAAAGAAATACAAAATATATATACACACATGTATGCGCTCTAAGAACATAAATTAAAGTGACATAGAAGCACTGCAGAGGTAGTATAAATAAGTAAGGTGATTTAGTATGTAGCAAAAATTCAAATCAAAATGTTATTTACTGTTACCAACTCACCCTTCGCAATGGGGGGGGGGGGTTCAGGTGATACAGTCATAAAGCTGAACCACCCTGTTAGGATCCACATCTCATACTCGTTGACCTACCCTGTTGCTTAAGGTCCTCTGGATACTGGAGATTCTCAGATTTGACACATGAGAACCCATAGACAGACTCCAGCCACCACAGGATGACCACAAAAAGTGCTTACTAATGCCAATTTTCACTTTTACTACAATAGTTATGAATAGCTCTAATATAACGTTAGCTTTGAAATGTCATTGATTAGTAAAGAGCTGTGCGCAGTTGCTAGGATATTTAATGATGGCGAAAACTACAGCAGGTTATTGTCACTATTCAAATCAACAAATTCACCACATTAAGAAAATTCACATCCTCATTTTTGCATGATTGACCACTGACCTGTAGGTGGTTGTTGATCACAGAGTCCTGGCTTGTTGAAGTAGCTTGAAAGGAATTGTGCCATCTGCTTCACTAGCAGCTGTTTGAGATCAATAAATAATTCAGAACATTTCCTGGTACTCAACATTTATGCATTTTTTAATTCTCTTTTCCATTCAGGGTCACAAAGATGTTATAAATGGAAACCAGAGCTTCTTAAGAAAATCCACATAGATTTCAAGCGAACATTCAAACTCCACTATGGATTGTACAAAAGAATGTGTATATGACACTTCGCCATAAGTACAGATGCACAGCTCAGCTCAAACTTGTCAAATTAGTGATGTGGGACAGTTAGTGTTGGATAACCTTATATGCACTCTGCAGCTTCTGCCTCTTTTAGTTATGCACATATTCTGCACTGTGCTAAATTCTTTCTGCTACTCGATCGCCTCTTAGCATGAGGGATTCCCGGTTCGAATCCCAATCTGGGTGGAGTTTCCATGTTCTCCCCATGTCGATGTGGGTTTCCTCTGGGTTCTCCAGTTTCCTCCCACAGTCCAAAAACATGCATCAAGGTCAATTGAGTTCTTCAAATTGCCCCTGCGCCCTGTCCTGGGTGTATCTGCCCAGTGCCCGAAACGTTCTCTGGATGGGCATGGGGAACCCCCCCGCTACCCTAATATAGGATAAAGCAGAAGATAATTGATATAGATCAAGGTCGAGAGAGAGAGAGATAGAGATAGAGAGAGAGAGAGAGAGAGAGAGAGAGAGAAAGAGAGACAGAGAGAGTGTGATTAGGAGTGTGGGTCCCCCTCTGAGTGGTGGTCCTCCTTTCTCTTGTTTAAAAAAAAGGGTTTGGCCTTGGCTTTCTCTTTCAGAGCAAATCAGAGAAACGATACAAATAATCTGTTTGACAAACTGATGAAAATTGACAGTCTTTATTTAGACTTTACAGCAGCAGACACATTTCAGAAGTCATTAATAACATTAGTTTCAAAATCCGAAGACCTACACCATACTGTAAGAGCTACTGTAGATCAAGATTACTTCAAATAAAAGATCAAATAAATACGTAAATATGTTTTGTTAGATCTGAAGCAAACAAATGACATAAATAAATACAACTACATTATGATAAAATGTTTTTAAAAAATCTCTTGAAAATACAAGAAAAAATAAAATTAAAAATCAGACTAGAAAATCAACCGTGACGCAGAAAACACAGCACATGCCAGAGTTTAGCATTAACCAGAGTTTCAATACAAGAAAAAGGCAGTTAACTCTAGTGCTGCAGTACTGATGATGTTCTCTTTATACCGACTTTTTTACACAAATGCAAGTTTTCAAAGTAATGATCAAATCATTCCCTTTTAAAATAGATCCCTCATAGATGAGCATTACAGTAAATAATAATAATAGCCAGTGACTTCACAAGCGTACAGAGGAAAGAAAACACAGAGCTACAGTGCCTTCAGGTGAAAACACCAGTGAGCAGACAAACTGGGAAGAGTCACTTTTACAGAGACGGATGAATATTCCCACCGAGAGGATTGGATGCAGTTCACACTCCTGTCTATTAAACTTTAATTATTATATTAATATAACATTATATATAACGTTAATTATTTAAATCAGAGCCAGTTCAGCAGATGAACTTGTACATTTATCAACAGGTGCTCAGTTTATTTTACAAACCAGGTGGAGAAGTGCAACAGCAGCAGAGTTTAGCAACAATCGATTTAAAAGACTTGGATGCAAGAGACATCACTGAACATTCTATTTGGAGGACTAAATCAACATCTCTTCATTTGTAATCATAAAGACGGAAAAGTGAAACGTTGCCAAGCTTTCAGGACAAAGCTGGCGTCAGAGATTAATAATCATAGTTTTATGATTGTTTGAAGTTTGGCATCATAATAATAACAATAATAGTTCTTATTCTCATCATCATCATTGTCACAAAACCTAAACAACAATTATTAGAGGTAAAGGTCAGTTTTAAGGTGAAATATTATTTGGCCAAAATCATAAAATGTAGTGGAAAAAATAATTTAATAAACCGAAAAGTTAAATTTTCATTTCTTTAAACATTAAGCAGTTTAAAATTATACATAATTATACATAAATAACTTAGTGGTTAGCACATTCGCCCCTCAGCGCTAGGGATTCCCGGTTCGAATCCCCATCTGGGTGGAGTTTCCATGTTCTCCCCGTGTCTGCGTGGGTTTCCTCCGGGTTCTCCGGTTTCCTCCCACAGTCCAAAAACATGGATCAAGTTAATTGATTTCTCAAAATTGCCCCATTTAAAGTGTGTCTGTGTGGGTGAGTGTGTGCCCAGCGATGGATTGGCGCCCTGTCCTGGGTCTATCTGCCCAGCGCCCGAGACATTCTCCCCTGGATGGGCATGGGGAACCCCACCGCGACCCTAATAGAGGATAAAGCGGGAGATAATGAATGAATGAATCATTATCATTAGTTGTTATCATAGTGCTACTTTCCTGTTAAAAAAAGGTCTGTAAATGATTTTCTCTTAAACAATAAATCATAAAAACTGTAACAAATCAGGTCATAGCTACCTGCATTGTGCCTGGACTTCAGCTGCTTTTGGAGATGCTTTTAAATAAGAATGTTACCAGTTTAAGATTCTAACATTTCATTCACTTTAAATATTACTTATTTGCAAATGTATCATTTAAAAAATAGAGTCATTTGCCTTTTGTTATTTTATAAATGTTCTACCAATTTTCATGACCACTTATTTTAGACCACAATAGACCCTTCAGTGTTTTGGGTGGTGCAGTAGCAATGCATTTTGTAAACCTTGATTTCAAGCTGCTAGCAAAAATTACAGAACACAAATAAAAATGCTAATAAATCACCAATAATTTTATCGGACAGAAGATGCCTGTTCTCACATCCACCATTTTGATTAAAGGTGAATTCACATCCTAGGTTTTTTTCTAAATAAATATTTAGTGACGTTTTTGAACAAAAACAGTGTAACATCAAAATATAATTACTGAGCTTAAAATTAAACTTCGTACAAGAAGTCTTAACAAACGGTGCAAATGCCATCAAGTGCTTATTGCACTTTAAAACAGGTGAAGCTCACAAACTACTTTGTAAACCTGCTGCTGCTGCTGTTAGTGTCTGATGGTGTCATTGTGATTAACACAAGATAGGGAACATAACCCTTTGATATATACAAGATCTAGTGTTTTGCAGTCCTTGGATGTCTGTAGAATCATTGGGATTCATGAATTTGAGCTCATCTGATGCACTGGCTGTGGTTTAACTGACCAACAGAGAACTGACACCGACCTTCACGTTTGTTCATTCAGCTCAAAGTGGCTTAAGGAAAGGTTGATGTAAAGCTTTTTAAGAATTTTTGCAATGCAAGGCACCATACATACCACAAGCACAGCACAAAAAGCCACAGTTCCTATCAGGCTCAATGAGAGTCGGAAAATACAGCCGTGTTCTCAACATGTTAGGATGTGATGCTAGGATGTGTCCTGTGGTCAGAACATGCATACTAGAGTTCCTTTCAGACTTTCCCACAAAGCAGTCACTGTCAGTCTGTCACACCTAGTAATGCTCAGGGGAGGACGTGTGTGTGTGTGTGTTTTCTAAACTGTGCTTTTAGAGCAGAACAGGTACAAATTACATCATAAAATACAGTTCAGATTGATATTGGCAACATTGCTATTTTAAATCAGATTAAATCTACATCTACAGTCTATTGTTAAGATGGACATACACTCCGTAATAAATATGAAGAGCACACACTTAATACTTTTTTACCATCGTATTTTTAAATGCATGTTAATTACTTGTGTAGACAAATTTTGAGATACACAAATTTATTTCCTCTGTCCCCTTTACCACCTCTGTTAAAAATATTATTGAATTGTTAGGTCAGTAGCATTAGTAGAATTTTTTTTTGATGCAGGGGGCAGTCAGCCATCTTATTATGAATTGGGTCAATTCCAATCCCCTTCCTTTAGCACTAGGTTTTGAAGTGCTCTTAGATGGACAGAAGCACATTATCTAACCTACTTGTGGAGATACTGGATCCCAGCCCAGTCATTTTAAAAACACAAAGCACGAAGACTTGGCTTACCAGCCTATCGCTGAACACCAAAGTCCCACCTATGAATAACTGAGCATCACTAGTTTATATACTAGTATGGCTTTGCATCATGGAAAAAGATTGTATCTCCTGGAAGGAACCCACATTGAATGGAAAAAAACTCACTACACATTTAGCTAGTTCACCACACACAGAGACTGAACTCCAGGTTTTGTTATGAAGCAAAAGTGCTTCCCATTGGCATCCATAACAGGTTAGCTTCAAACATAGAACAGATTTTGTTTCCAATAATCATTAATAAATGAAAAATTTGCTTAGTAGGTAATTAGCAGATTTAATGACCCCCTATATTACAAAGGAAGTTCACAAAAAAAAAGTGGTGGGGATACGGAGGAAATTGGAATTGGGGCTTAATTCCTCTGCAGATTTGTAATGTGCATGTTCATGATAGTTCTTCAGCCGAACAATGAATTATAAAAATAAAATAATAATAAAAAATGGTTTGTGGTGCCCTGTATTTATATAATTATTAAAGGAGGTAATATCTCGCTGTAATGTAGGTCCATCTTAATAACAATGCTTCAAAGGTTCTTTCTAATTTTGTAAGTTGTATTAGTAACCTTATGTGTTTGGACTAATCTGTTATTGTATGAAATGATGTTTTGTGTAAATGTTCCTGCAACGATCTGCATCTTTCATCATATACATAAGATTTATACAGGAAAAGCAAGCAAGCAGGCAGTGCTGTCACAGAGCAAGAGACAATAACTGTACAGAGCCTCACACTCACTCACACACACTCATTCCACTAGCGGCAAATTTTGGAGAGCAAGGACTGTGATGAGAGTCATGTCTAAGTGTTGTGTGTCCACAGTGTGACTGTGCGATCAGCAGAGGAGGAGAGGAATGACAGATGCTGCGGGTGCCACCTGCACTGGATCACCTTATCACTGTGTTC
This sequence comes from Corydoras maculifer, assembly GCA_019802435.1. Taxonomy (NCBI): domain Eukaryota; kingdom Metazoa; phylum Chordata; class Actinopteri; order Siluriformes; family Callichthyidae; genus Corydoras; species Corydoras maculifer. The sequence continues at coordinate 1,928,986 of JAFMOD010000781.1, forward strand.
TCCCACAATACTGAGCGGAAGCTGCTTTGTCAAGTCTCCTAAAAATACATGCACACACACACGATCATCAACATCCTTTTTTATAGTCTTAGGCTGGTTGTCAGTAGCTGTCTAATAAGTAATGTAATCACAGAGATATAATAATATTCTTACAGTGTCAGATACCAAATTTGGTCAAAATCTGAAAGTATGTCCTATACTCCTAGCTGGTACTGGACAATTTTCACACGTAATTCAGAGCATTCGTAAGGAGGGATTAGGACTTGTTTAAATAAGCAAAAGTAAGCAAATGAATCTAGAACGTTTCAACAGTACTGTTACTATATGTGATGGAATTATTCTAGGCTGTGGTAGTAGAACTACACATATAGATCTTACCTTGTAGATCTGTGGTAATGACTTTAGTGTCATATGATCCAGTAAGCAGGTAATGAGCTCCTGGGGAAAAGCGGACAGAACGCACATCGCTGGAATGAGGTCGATAGGTTTGTACCATCCTGGACCCTCTGATGTCATACAACATGCAGGCGCTGTCCTCTTGGCCTGTGGCTAACAGCCGTCCACTGGGGTCCACTGCAACCGAGGCTACGGGACTACCTGCACCATTAGAGTCAAATAAATATATAAATATTAAATGGGAAAGACATGGAGATTTTACAAAGCACATAAGGCCTTAAATATGACACTGCATGCAACGAATCTGATGAAGGTCTTTATCACTGAAAGACAAATATCAACAATCAACCTTATACATAATTTGCTTTCTTCAGGATGTCTAAATCGAATCTCACCTGAACCATGAAAGGCAGTGCCTACGACTCTCACACAGCTGGGGACACGCAGGTCCCAGAAGCGCACAGTCTTATCTTGTGAGCCTGATGCAATCATCCAGCCACCCCATGTGTAGAGAGATAAAATGTGACCTGAGAAGAAACAGCACAGGTTATTAATGTATGCAACAAAATCACATGTGCAACAACGAGCAGCCCTCCTCCCTTTAAAAGCAAAACACAATTTCTAATTCTTCTCTAAATTTGTGTTATGTAGAAACATGCAGAGCAGTGAAAAAATGTTTTTTTTTTCTACATTCCATCCATCCATTATCTTCCGGGGGGGGGGGGGGGGGGGGGGGGGGGGGGGGGGGGGGGGGGGGGGGGGGGGGGGGGGGGGGGGGGGGGGGGGGGGGGGGGGGGGGGGGGGGGGGGGGGGGGGGGGGGGGGGGGGGGGGGGGGGGGGTTCCCCATGCCCATTCAGGGGAGAACATTTCGGGCGCTGTGCAGATACACCCAGGACAGGGCGGCAATCTATCGCTGGGTACACACTCGCGCACACAAACGCACTCTATATGGGGCAATATGGAGAACTCAATTGACTTGATCCATCCATGTTTTTGGACTGTGGGAGGAAACCGGAGAACCCGGCGGAAACCCACACGGACACGGGGAGAACATGGAAACTCCATTCCAGATGGGGATTCGAACCGGGAATCCCTAGCGCTAAGAGAAGAACATGCTAACCACTAAGCCACCGTATCACCCTTTTTTCTAAATTCTTTTTAATAACTCAATGCCATGAAAGTGATGTCCTGATTTGGAACATAATTATTGCTGTGGTGCAAGAGCCACATTTGCCCTATCTGTAAAAATAAGGAATTTTTATAAGGCATTCTGGGACTTTTTTCCTTCTTGGTAAGTAATTATTTTGCCTTTTTAGGAAATTTTTCTAATTCTAGTCAATTTTTCATAGCAGTTTTTACCAGAGATGGTAATAATTGTGGAAGAGACTGGTTAGGTATGTGTTTAAGAGGTTGTACCCGTGTGTCCACTTAACGCATGTAACCCCTGTCCTCTTTGACAGTCAGTGGTGTAAATGTTACAGTCTCCAGCTCCAGCACTGATTAGAGTGGAGCCTCCACTCTCAGGTCCCTCCATAAACGCCAGGTCTCGAATAGTACCATCATGCATACTGAATTCCAGATCAGGACCTAAAAGAAGAAAGAAAATGTGTTAGGAGATATTGATGCTCATCAATGTCACAACATATTTCAAACCAGAGTAAAAGAGTCTGGTTTTAGGTGTGCTCACCCGAATAACACATCATTGCTTTCTGTGGTTGACTTACTTAAATCTGCCAAAGCTAACGCTCAATCCTCTGTCCTCATCCTGCCTGACATGTCAGCTTTTGATACAGATTCTACTGTCCACTCTATTTGAACTAGGCTTTTCGGGTACTACACTTGATTGGATTCAAACCTATCGAACAGTCTTTAAGAAACAACTGAAAACCCATCTCTTTGACCAACACCTGATGGAGGGGGGAAGGGGTGGGGTGCAGGATAGGATAAACCATTCATCCATCCATTATCTTCCACTTTATCCTCTACTAGGGTCACGGTGGTGTTCCCCATGCCCATCCAGGAGAGAACATTACGGGCGCTGTGCATATACACCTAGGACAGGGTGCCAATCAGGATAGGATAATGATGATTAAAAATTCTTCAAGTATAGCTGGGTTCATTCTTAACTACTTATTTGGTGTTGTTCTCATTTGCAAGTTGCTGTAGTATAAAAGCATTTGCTAAATGACTAAATGTAAAACAGACTGCATACAAATATGTAATGCGATCATTACACTCATCAACATGGATCATTAAAAAAATAAATAAAACAAAACAAGGTTTCAAAAAATCTCTGAGGTCACAAAAAAATCCAGCGCAACTATTAAGCAACTGAAATACTCCCCTTAATTAGCAAATATAATAAAACGGGTCGTTCCGGTCCTTAAATCTGATTAGCTGAGCCATCTGTTCAGTCGTGGCATAATTAACAATATTGCACACCGCTGACCGCTTCACATTCATATAATTTCATATCAATGTGAGATAAACAATACATTACTTTCATTCATTAAATACAGATTAATATAAACAGTGTGCGAATTGCAGATGAGCACTAAGCTATTTTTGTAATAAATTGTGTTCTGTAATTTGGACACTAGATGGCAGTGTTTGATTATTAGGGAATCGGGAATCCTGTTACCCAGCGATCAGTGTTCACTTTAAAAACCGGACTAGACCAGTTTATAAACAATTTTGCTTTCAATAAATAGATTTATGAATGTTTTTTTATTACAGCATGTTTGTAGGGTTTTTATAAAGGCAACAAGGCAAGAGAGGTTGTGTATTATTGTGAATTAATAACGGGAAAAAAAAGAAAGTTGACTGTACATTACTATGTTCTGCTTAACAACACATTTTTCCGGTGATTTATTTACAATAATGCTCGCCCTCTCACTGTTACTTACTGCTTTATTAAGAGTGACTCAATGATTATGTGAAGGTCAATGTAGCAAGTAAAAATCCACTGTCCTTTAAATAAAACAAGCCAAATTTCTACCAGAAACCTTTTGTTGGTTGATTTTGATCAAAACTAAATTTTGTTTAAATAAAACCTACAATTAATTTCAGTATTAAAAAACACTTTACCCCATCAGTGAAACATAGTGATGATGGTAGTATTATGGTTAATTATTTTTGCTTTGCATTGATGGTACCATGAAATATTTCAGCTAATTATTATGCAAAATGTTAGAACACCTGTCTATAAATTAGTCTCATGACAATGAACCGAGTCCAGAAGCAATATTGCAGAATTAAAAGGTTTATGTCAAACACACCAACATTCCAGATTTAAAGCTTTTTATGTACAGTGCAATCGCTCAAAGTTGCAGAACCAACTGAGAGTTACTGGACACAGTTACTGGTCACATAATTATTAAACTTAATGAATATTTAAATATTGTACAAGAAAATTAGTAATATGTAGTATAAATTTAATTTTCCTAATTTAATTAGGTTCTTTTTTTAAAATATTTTTATAGAGTAATTTAGAAAAAAAAAACTAAGGAAATCACAACTTTTAAAGGACATACAATAAAAATAATGATAAACTATAATCCTAAAGTCTCTGTAAGGTGTTTTTTTTTTTTTTTACCGTATCCAAATAGAAAACAGTCTCCAAAATGTTTGTCATAATAAACAAAGTTCATCACTAGTATGTGACTTAAGTTAACTAATAAAAACTAAAACAACTCTATTAAGGGAAGTCACAGCAGCATATTTATTCATAAATTCATTTTTCTTTTTCAAAATATATATTTTGCAGCCCTGTGTTTATTTCTTAAACTGCATTATTTCATGTTACCTTGGTAAATATAAGGACAATGACTCCTTAAAAACAATACAAAATACTAGAAGTGAAGGAAATAAATTGACTGACCAATAAGGGTAAAATTTGGACAAAAAATATTGGAGACAAAAATTTAGATAGGCATCAAAGAATGTTAAGTGTTGCTGATACCTTGGAAATCATGATTTTAATTGTACAATGGTATACATAAATCTAGAACAGGTGGTATGAGCCCACATATGTAATGAGTCACCACGCGTTTTATATTCAGTCTTATGGCTGATTGTAATCAGTAGCAGTTACAAAAAAATTATTACTGAAATAAGTCAGATGAGCCAAATAATCAGGGAAATAAGTCAGAAATTGTACCTGTGGCATTGCAGGATTCTGTGTTGAAGGGTAGAACTTTCACATACTTGTCATTAGAGCCAGTAGCCAAAAGCTGTCCGCAGGGGCTCCATGCAACGCAGTAAATAGAACCTTTATGATGCTTATTTCTTTTAAAGCACACCACTGGGGGCTTACAACCTCCACTGAGAAAAAAAGATTCATATAAACTGTAGCTTAAAGAATAGGAGCACATATACTTACACTATTAACATGTGTATGTATGTTTACCTGGTATCGAGCGAGTCGGGGTATGCACAGACCCGCAGGGTTTTCGAGTTGGAGCCCACAGCGTAGAATGCACCTGATGGGTGAAAGGCCACAGCACGTACGGCCTGCGTGTCCTCCAAAGAACTTACAGCTACAAATAACGTCTGGGATTTATCTGCCTGAAACACAAAGAAAAACTTGTCTTGTAAAACAGGAAAAAAAAAAAAAATTAAGTTAACAAATTGATGAGATATGTTTACTAAAGGGCGGCATGGTGACTTAGTGGTTAGCACGGTTCGAATCTCAATCAGGGTGGAGTTTCCATGTTCTCCCAGTGTTCCCGTGGGTTTCCTCCGGGTTCTCCGGTCTCCCACAGTCCAAAAACATGAATCAAGTCAATTTAATTCTCCAAATTGCCCCATATAGAGTGTGTGTGTAAGTGAGTGTGTGCCCAGCGATAGACTGGTGCCCTGTCATGGGTGTATCTGCCCAGCGCCTGAGACGTTCTCCTCTGGATGGGCATGGGGAACCCCCCCGCGACCCTAATTGAGGATAAAGCGGAAGATAATGGATGTTTACTAAATCAATAATGTGCCTAAATCAGTGAAAAACATACATTTGAAAGCTACACTCTTAATGAGAAACCCATCCATCCATTATCTTCCGCTTTATCCGCTATTAGGGTCGCGGGGGGGTTCTCCATGCCCATCCAGGGGAGAACGTTTCGGGCGCTGGGCAGCTACACCCAGGACAGGACAGCAATCCATCACTGGGCACATTCTCACTCTCACACACACAAACACACTCTATATGGGGCAATTTGGAGAACTCAATTGATCCATGTTTTTGGACTATGGGAGGTAACCAGAGAACCCGGAGAAAACCCACACGGACACGGGGAGAACATGGAAACTCCACCCAGATGGGGATTTGAACCGGTAATCCCTAGCGCTGAAAAGCGAACGTGCTAACCACTAAGCCACCTCTTAAGGAGAAACCAATAATATTAATTAATATGAGGTACAGGTGTGTATTTAAGTTAAAAAGGCACCTCTGCTTCTTTTGATCGTGTCGTGTTGTTGTCACTCTGACCTCCTCGCTCCCTCTGAACACTGCATCAGAAAATACACAGTTTTATCCACAGCAAATAACAGCCATCTCAGCTTGATGACTTTAATAAGAGTACAACTTCAATCAGGATACAGCACCCCTGCACCAATGAGGGTTAAGGACCCTGCTCAAAAACCCACATGGTAACTTTTGTTGGATTTAAGGTTTGAATTTAAACACGGAACTCATGTTTTAATGTAAATTTTTTTTTTTACAGTGAACAATAAACAAATTGTTTTTTCAGGTTAGCATAGAGTTTCTCAAAGGGCGTGGAAAAGATTTGGCAACTAATCCTCAAACTACTAATCTGCGGCCACTCCCACCCTCTATATTCACATATAACACACACTTCAACATTACACCTCCTTCATACACGATGCAAAATACTAACACCAATATAACCTGCAAAACTATAGAGGTAACTGACTAGTAAAATTAATTGTTATTTACAATTATTTACAAACAAAAAACATTAGAATTTGCTTTTTTGTGTGATGGAACTAACTTGACTGACCAATAAGTGTAAAATTTGGACAAAAATATTGGAGACCAAATTTGAATAGGTGACAAAGAATGTTAAGTGTTGCTCATACCTCAGAAATCATGATTTTAATTGTACAACAGCATACATGAATCTAGAACAGATGGCATGAGCCCACATATGTAATGAGTCACCATGCGTTTTATATTTAGTCTTATAATGTGAAAATGGTTTTAAATCCGTAGTTTAAGAGTAAACTCAATCCAGAGTTTAGAACAGTGTGATGTACTGTTGTTGACACCCATCGAATGAACAAACGACTGAGTGTGTTGGTTTGTATGCATTTCTACCTTTTGGACATCACAGGCGACTCAGAGGGAAGTGAAACGGCTGCTCGCCCTCCTGTTCTCTGGGGAGTGCTGCTGATGAGCCCTGCACCTTCTGGGGGAGTGGGTGTGACAGAAGCACTCTGTGTTGTAGGCGCCATCTCTCCTCCATTACATTGTAGAGAAAGTGCCTGAACTTCTTCACCCAGATCATCCATGCCAACATTTAGCTCCTCCAGCTTCTGAATAGATCTAAACACAAAAAAACAGACACAAACCACACTGAAAACCCCACAGTAAATTCGTAAAGTAGTAGAGATATTAACTTACAGAACAGAATGGAACTGAGCTGTGCTGTTTAAGGCCTCAGGTATTGAATTTTCCAGAAATGCAGCATTAAATATAGTAGCACATAGTACCACAAGCCAGCTTAAGAAGTGCATTAATAATCTAGTTTTAAGTTTAATTCACATCAATATTGCATATTAAGTGTAGTCAGTTGATGAGCAGAAGCATTAAGTTTTAACTTAAGTAGAAACTTTACAAATTCTACATTCACGTTTTTACATTCCACTCACGAATAAAAATCATTTCGATTGCCAAGATTCAGAAAATTCTAAAAAGATGCAGCATTTCCTCATAAGACCCAGTTACATGGCTGAGATCTGAATTTGTTGAGTCAAATCTGAAAGTCAAAGAGATTTCTCTAAGAAAACATTCAATAAAAAACTTTTAAATAACATAACATCACATTATAAATGCTGCTGCACTTCTCAGTTACTGTGTTGCTAATTACAGGTGTGGTAAAGATATACAAAATAAAAGAAATGATTGTCACTTTAAATGATTCAGATTGAAGAGTTGTAACTATTTACATGGTGCAAAATAAACTAATAAATAAACCAAATATTTCCACAGACTGACTATAAAATCTGGAAGAAAGCTTTCACAAAAGCCCTTATAACTGGATTTCATAAACCCGCTTGTATATATACGGAGGCACGGTGGATTAGTGGTTAGCACGTTCGCCTCTCACCACTATTCGAATCCCAATCTGAGTGGAGTTTCCATGCTCTCCCCGTGTCCACGTGGGTTTCCTACCACAGTCCAAAAACATGGATCAAGGTTAAGTGAATTCTCCAAATTGCCCCATATAGTGTGTTTGTGTGAGTGAATGTGTGTGTGCCCACCAATAGTTTGGTGCCTTGTCCTGGGTGTATCTGCCCAGCGCCCGAAACGTTCTCCCAATGATGGGCATGGGGAACCCCCCCACGACCCTAGTACAGGATAAAGCGGAAGATAATGTTTTAGTTTTTAAAAGCCACGGTGCTCAATTCATGTGTGTCAATAGATCCTTATGCTGCCAAAACCACACTTTCACAACTAACCAGAATCAGAATACTTTATTGATCCCAGGGGGAAATTACACAATGTATGCTGGTGCAACCATGAAAAAAAATATTTGAAGAAATAACAAGGTTATTTTTTTAGCTATGTTGTCCTTATCAAGTAAAAGAAAAATTACTCTGAAAGTATGAGTTTTAGTTTATTCATAAATGTCATTTCGGTGTGTGTGTGTTGTAGTGTTCATCCTCAAGGCTGTCTTGTCCACCCCCCTGCTGTTCCTCAGACTAAAAGTAAACCATCTGGTGAACCCCAGGTGGCTGTCTTAATATCTTTTATCCTTTTTCATTAGCAATTCATTTTTGCCCTGTATCTCCTTCTTTAAAACCAGAAAGACAATAGTAACACCTGGATATGTCTTGTGTGTAAAAAGCTCTGATGATTCGCTCAATACATTTAGTTATATATATATATATATATATATATATATATATATATATATATATATATATATATATATATATATATATATATATATATATATATATATATATATA
>JAFMOD010000781.1:1944091-1955021 GCA_019802435.1 Corydoras maculifer
CCACAGTCCAAAAACATGGATCAAGTTAATTGAATTCTCAAAATTGCCCCCTATAGAGTGTGTCTGTGTGAGTGAGTGTGTGCCCAGCGATGGATTGGCGCCCTGTCCTGGGTGTATCTGCCCAGCGCCCGAGACGTTCTCCCCTGGATGGGCATGGGGAACCCCACCGCGACCCTAATAGAGGATAAGCGGGAGATAATGAATGAATGAATGAATGAATGTTTTTAAACATCTAAGTAAGATACCATCTTCACTCATCTCCTCATATATCAACCGGTCAGAGTGAGAGCATGCAGGTCACACATTTAAGATTCTAATATCAACCTACCTCGTGCTCAAGCTGCACTGCCCAATACCACAACATATTGTAAAACTCTACTGATCGCATCACAACACATTAGAACTTCTCTCACCTCTCAGGTGACTCCTCAAAGATGCTATGGCACTGTGACTCTTCCATCATCAAACTTCGGCTCAAGTTCTGCCCACCAGGATATTGGAAGTTGGCAAAGGAATGTGACATTGGGGAGGCTTTCCCAGCCTCCGCGGCTTTGCCTCCCCCTCTTCGTTCTAGCCCCGAGAGGCCATAGGACAAACCATCCAGCGCTGGATTGAGAGAGCGGGACATGTAGGTGTCAGCCGACTGTGGGCGCCGCAGTGGAGAGGCAGGACATGGCGACAGCTTGCTGATTAGTGGTGTGAGCAAGTCGGCGTGGGCAGCTCGCACTGGCTTTACAACTCGGTCGACATGCACATTGAGCACCTTCTGCTCAAAGGCACAGGAGAAGACACTAGGTGAAAGGTTTCTCAACCATGAAAGCAGACTAAGGTCAGGCTCATCGCAACCATTTCCAGAGAGCACGTCGATGCCCAGCAGCACTTCAGCCTCGCTAATCTCTTCACCTGTCGCTTTGCTTTGGCAGAACTCCACGCAGCACTCGTACAACACTCCTTTCACCAGGAGCTGGAAGAGACGGTCAGCACCTGCCCGGAAACCTGCCTCGCTCAGCTTGCGGTCGGCCGGTATGAACTCAGCCACCATGGTGCAGGCTTCCTCGAAGCAGCGCACACGAGCAGTGCTTGGGTTCCAGTCCCTGAATTCAGCATGATTGGTGAGACGAGGGAGGGTGAGGAGAAGGCAGAGTTTACTGTAGTCCTCTTTAGAGGGGCAGAACTCTTCCAAAGCATGAAGGCATTTTACAGCTTCCTGCATGGTAAGTTCTAACTGTAAAAAAATATAAATGTTAAGTTTATAGGTGTCAGTGTAACATAGGGGAAAAAAATTTACCACCTGATATAAATGTAAAATTGGGGAATCATATTGTGGTATCTGGAGTTATTGATTCATAGTTGTACTCACTTGTTGCGGCTCATCCTCAGCTGACATCGCATTGTTTACACAGAGAGCTTCCAAAAATTTCTGCTTCAGCACAATGTAGCGAAACCTGCACATCAACAGAACTGATTGTAGCAAATAAGAGAATAGATCTTTATAACATTAAAGTGGGGACTGAAAAAAAAACAGAATTGTGTTGGATGTGAGGATGTGTATGCCGGAAACGATTCAGTAAATGATAACAGCTGAAGAAACCCAACCTTTTTCTATCAAACTTCTCCATACTCTCCAATGGCTGAATGAACTGCAGCACCTCGTCCCACTGTCCATCCAGAATTAATTGCCTGAGGGACACACAGCAAAGGCACTCTGATCAGATGCACTCTTTACAGTGCAATATACAATTACTTGTAAGACATACAAACATATATTCATTTATCTATTATCTTCCGCTTTTTTCATTCATTCATTATCTTCCTATATTAGGGTCGCGGGGGAGGGGGGCCCAGGGGAGAACGTTTCAGGCGCTGGGCAGATACACGCAAGACAGGGTGCCAATCTATCGCTGGGCACACACTTACTCACACAGACACACGCTATATGGGGCAATTTGGAGAACTCGATATTGATCCATGTTTTTGGACTGTGGGAGGAAACCGGAGAACCCGGAGGAAACCCACGCGGACATGGGGAGAACATGGAAATACTACCCAGATGGGGATTCGAACCGGGAATCCCTTGCGCTGAGAGGTGAACGTGCTAACCACTAAGCCACCGTGCCGCCCTCAATACAAACATATATAATAGTGCCAAAAAGTTTGTATCACTCTTTAGAATTTGAATATTAATATACAGATATATGTTTGGGTTATTCGTCCCACAATACAAAAAACATGGATTCAAAATGAACTGGCCCATCTTAATTGCCCCATATATGACGTGTATGAGTTAGTGTGTTTCTGTGTCTGTGTGAGAGAGTGTGTGCCCAGCAATAGATAGGTGCCCTGTCCTGGGTGTATCTGCCCAGTGCTGAAAATGTTCTCCCCTGGATGGGCATTGGAAAAAAGCAACCCCCTGCCCCACCCTAGTATAGGATTAAAACAGAAGATAATGGATGGATGTGAAAAGTGCCATATAAACAAAGTTAAGTTTAATAAAAAAAAATTAAGATTATTTAAGTGTTGGAATAATGTCGCATATTCTTTATAATTTATAAATGATAATAAAAATAATGAAAAAAAAAATCCTTGTAATTCCAGTACTAACTATATTAAGGAAAATGTATATTTTTGGTTGAAGCATTTATCAAGCTGAAAATAAACACATTCACATGTAAATATCAGTGTAAGTAAAGTGGGAACAAAAGGCAAAAAAAAAGAAAGACATAGATAAATGAGGCACAATTAGGGAGCGAGAAACAGAGTAAGTACAAAGACAGCTCCCATCATTACATTGATATTCAGTAATACCATCAGTGGGCTTGCAATACACACACACACATATATATATATATATATATATATATATATATATATATATATATGAGGGAACATATTGACCCACATGCATCATAAAAGCAGGTCCACAAACACACATCTTTCTCAGTACTCTGCCAGTCAGTGACAAGCTCAAGATGCTATAAATGGGTGCTATTGTTAAAGCATTGCCTTAAATACCTTCAAACACTACAACAATGCATCTGGCATCTCAAAATCTAGCCTTTATACTTCATGCCAACTTCATTCCTACAGTGCCCAGGTTTGTGCTTTAACATAAGGCAAAAACTGCATTTGTTAAACCCAAGTCTAAACATGAAATAAACAATGAACAGAGGAATGAAAGGAGCCAGGGTCATAGACCAAGTGGTGCAACTTGCATAGAACAAAAAAATTGTTTATACTGGCAGCACACTTGTCTATTTACTTTGTTTTACTGGTAAAAAATAATCTTTTCAAAATATATAATTATATATATCAGTTTTTTTACTTTCATTTTCACAAAATAATTCAATATTAAGTGTAATAAATAATATTTTGTGTTGATATTCAGCAAAAGCCCTGCCTTGTCTTTTATAACAAAAATATATTAATTCGTTTATTCGTAATTATTAATAATTGTAAAAAAAAAAATTTTCCTGTGATTTCTAGCACTTTTTTGGCATGCAATAATGTATTACTATTATTATTATTGAGCAATAATTATGATTATTTCTTGAATAGTAACCATAACATCACTACATTTGTCTTACAGGAGTAAGAAGATACTGTGAATGGATTTGTAGAGCACACTGACCACTTTATTAGGAAAATGATACTAACAGCGTCAAGGGGTATCTGCAGATGTGATGACTCCCAGTTTGTTTGAGTGTGTGTGTGTACATATATACTCACACACACATACCTACATAATCTTCCGCTTTATCCTCTATTAGGGTCCTCTATCCTCTATTTATGCCTATCGAGGGGAGAAAATCTCGAGCGCTGAGAGGCTAACGTGCTAACCACTAAGCCATCATGCCGCCTTTTTACACACGCGCACGTACGCACACACAAGCACACACACACAAGCACCCTCTGCCCCAGATGACAATTCCAGGGGGGTCTGGTTCAACTTCAACTAAGTTATTTATAGAGAGCTTTTTACAATATAACATTGTCACAAAGCAGCTTGACAGTGTTATAAGCCTTTAAACTCCCAAAGAGCAAGCCAAAGTGACAGTGGCAAGAAGAAAACTCTTCTTGCCTGTGTTGTGTTGTTATTTTTAGGAAGAAACCATGAGACTCAGTGGGTCTTGAGCGGCCAGGCAGCACCAACAGTGTAGGACAGCCATGTACAGATTGTGTGATGATCAGGTGTCTGTATTTAACAATAAAAAACTAAAATGGTCTCCTCAAATATCCAAAAACATGTCAATAGCTACAATGAAAATTGGAAAAACATCATAAATTAGCCTAGAAAATGTAGTTACCTAGGAATTAAACTTTCTGTAAGAGAAAGCTGAAATACCCACAGTGTACTAATACCACTGTGAAATCAACAAGATTACAATTGTGAGCTGATAATATTTTGATTGTATCTAATTTGGTAATCCTCCAACACTTTTTATCACTTTTGAAATCAAATCTGTCAAAAAGAGTCAGATTCAGGCATCATTAATATATTGTAGTAATTGAGGTAATAAATAGAAAACCATTAGTGTGTGCACTCAGGGATTTAACATCACAATCCTGCTCTTCTTGTCCCCTAATCCAAAGCTTAACTCCCAGTGGCTTATCGCATTAGGTGAACAACAACCGGAGAACTTGTAATAAGCATGTCTGAGCACCTTTAACATGTTAGCTACAAAGCTAGCTTTATGTTTCTATTTAAAGAGTTAATTAGTAAAAGCAGTTTAACAAAGAATAATATATGTTTATTATATTATAACTTTCAACTACAAGTATGTAGTAACCAAACTTATTTCACTGACAATAATTGAAGTGTTCTGCTAAATAAGTAAAAAGATAGAATCTTTTATAGAGAACAATAAGATTTTAAGCCCAGCGATAGATTGGCACCCTGTCCTGGGTGTATCTGCCCAGGGCCCGTAACGGTCTCCCCTGGAAGGGCATGGGGAACCCCCCTGCGACCCTAATAGAGGATAAAGCTGAAGATAATGAATGAATGAATAATGGATGGAATAAGATTTTAATGGAAAGATCTGTTTTTCCACTGTGAGTCACTGGAGCATGTAGAAGTTTATCAGCTTTTATTAAGCATTTGAACTTATATAGAAAAAGTGTAAAAAAAAAAAATATATATATATATATATATATATATATATATATATATATATATATATATATATATTAATTAAATAAATTAAAAATGATAATAATTTGCACTAGCCAACATCTTTAAAAAATGCAACGCTTTTTGGCAGACATGTCAGTGGTGTGGATGTACACGATGTCCTACATTCTTTCAGCATTCTGTTATTAACCATAAAGTTTTACTACAACACAAATTTTTTTTTATATAATGCCATGTTGTCCTATCTGTAACATTCACGGCAGGAAACGGTAATTCATATATTCAAAACACTTTTCAGATTTATAACACTAGTAAAATTTTGAACAATTTCTAGGTTATTCAAGAGTTCTTTTAGTGTATTAGACAAATGCACTTAATTTTTTTCTTAGTGGTATTATGAGCATTCTGTCAGGGGGTTTTAATGATGATCAGTATGTGGCAGACTGTGCATGACTTGATCTTTGTGTTTTCTTAGGCGCATTATTATTTTATTTCTAGACCTAGAGGGGTAGACTTCATGTAGTTTGTTAGAACACAAATTAAATAATTGTTTAAATTAACTGATTTAGGCTGTGTAATATGAACTGTATTTGTATTTTATACTGTAATTTACCGTAAAGAGGACAAATAGTTTTTATTGAAGTCAAGCTGTGATTTGTTGATTGTCTGCTGGAATGTTGACATATTTAGTTTTTAATGAATATTTAAAAAATACAGTTTAGAATTAAAAAAAAAAACATGAACAAAATATTTAGCCAATTTAATGTATACAAAATTGAAAAATGTGGCAAAATTAAAGAAACACTGTGGAGTAACGAGGTTTTGTTCGGTTTCGGGTTTGGCCAAAATTCCTTACTTCGGTGCATCTCTATTCTTTACTTTTCTCCACTTGTGGAGAAGTGAATACATGACCAGTACACCCACATTAGCTTACTGGACGTATCCATGTGCATGTTAATCGGATGACACTGTCCATTTGTTACTTTGAGATATTAAAACCTTTATATTTAACAAGATTTTAGTGGAATAAACAGAAGTTTTTTTTAAAAAACCTAGAAAAAAAAATAGTCTGAAAAATCTTTCTGAGCTGTAGCATCACTGCCTCTCCCTAAAGTGACCTGCTTAATTAAATTAATTAATAAAGATTTCCACAGAGCACAGATAGTCTTTAGTTTCCCATTGTCTTACTACAGTGATGATCCATGTAGCTTTGTGTTCAATGACTGACCTCAGAAAAAGCATGTCGTCTGAATAGAGCCCATTGATCACACCACTCTCTTTCTCCAGTGCAAGCATGCTGATATGCAGCTTCCGTGAGTTCAGGAAGTCCAGGATCACCTTGATGATCTCCACCTCCTTTATGTTGATGGTCTCCTCAGCTGTCATGGTGGCAGGCTGGCACAGAGAGAATGGGAAATGTCATTTTAGAGCATGTGTATGGCTTTAAAGATATTTAGCAATACTAACTGCACACTAATTTCTGACAAAGGTGATAATCTACAGTTAACTACCACTAACTGAATCTAAGTAATTGCAGTGTAACACTATACACTGGTAAACTTCCGTTTCTGGGTAGCATATCAACAGTGGCATTATTCATGCAACTTATAAACAATACATTTATAAAAATATGAACTTGATCCAAAACTCCAACCTATTTATAATTTCAAGTGAACCATGATAAGACTACAAAGGGTGACAGTGGGAAATATTGCTTGTGCTTCATACCAAGAAGGCTTAATATATGGGGTTAATATAAGATCCATGAAGGTACTTCAAGTAAGCCATCTTCATCTTGTGTAAATGTATAGTTAGAGGTACAGTACCAGTCAAGCGTTTGGACACAAGGTGTTACTGTTTCTATTTCCTTCAATTGTCCTACAACTTTTACAATTGTAAATACACAGATTGTAGTGGATCCGTTTTCTTGGTTTTTGTTGGTCCCCTGTTCTCTATTGGTCAGGAACATCACCAAACAGGTATAATTTGGGTGGTGGATTATTGTCAGTTCTGCAGTGACACTGATGGGTTTTAGTGCAGCAGTGCTGCTGTAGTTTTATTCAAACACCTCAGTGACATTGGTGGGATAGGAATAATGTAAGAATAAAATAACTGCTCTGTAATGACACAATTGAGGTCCTGATGATTAGAGAACAGAGTAAAGGAGGCATACACAGTATGCACTGTAGTTCACAAACTGATGGACTAAAGTCTGGAATTATGGAACTCCAAAGTCCATCTTTACTGTAAGTGAAGAAAACCTTAACTGGTACTGTATGTGGACACATGACCCTGGGATGAGGAACAAATTTTTAAACAATAAAAGGCAACTTTCTAAAACTAAATTGAGAAAAAAGAGCAGTTGTAGGCTTGTGGTTAAAGAACCAGCATTGCAATTTGTAAGTCTCACCATGTACTATGGATGAAGTGCCCTTGGGCAAGGCACGCAACCCAAATTGCTCTCCGGTCACCATGTACAGGGCTGCCCACCGCTACTGACCACGTGTGCTCACTTTACTTGGTGTGTGCGTGTGTGTCGGTTACACTACATAGTTGGGTAAAATGTGGAGGACTAATTCCTCTGTGTGTAAGCACAGTAGGCAAAATAGATTACTTACTTTATCACTTTAACATATGTATATTGTAGCTAGGGTGGCACGGTGGCTTAGAGGTTAGCACGTTTGCTTCTCAGCACTGGGGAATCTCGTTTCGAATCCCCATCTGGGTGGAGTTTCCATGTTCTCCCCGTGGGTTTCCTCCGGGTTCTCCGGTTTCCTCCCACAGTCAAAAAACATTGTTCAAGTCAATTGAGTTCTCGAAATTGCCCCATATAGAGTGTGTTTGTGTGTGTGAGTGTGTGCCCAGGGATGGATTGGCACCCTGTCCTGGGTGTGTCTGCCCAGCACCCAAATCATTCTTCCTTGGATGGGCATGTGGAACCCCCCCACGACCATAAAAGAGGATAAAGCATTGACAACAAAATTACAGTGAGTTTAAATGAGTTGTGTGCACATAGTCGATCAGTATAATTTAGACCGTTTGTTGATTGAGGTTGTGGTAGCTCAGTGGTTAGGCTGTTGGTCTATCGATCTGAAGGTTGTGGGTTCAAACCAACTAAAGTTACCAATGAAGGTCCTTGAGCAAAACCTTATCCCTCCTTGCTCCAGGTTACGATGGCCAACCTTGTGCTCACTTTGTAAGTTGCTTTGGATGAATGACCAAATGACGGTGGCAGCATTTTATTATAATGTACACAAATCACATCCTTCCAAAGATCACCACTGGGTCTCTGTAACAGGATGGACCTGACATTGACATACCATCTCCATTAACAAGGCACGACGTTCTACATGAATGGAAAGCAGAACTGGCCCACGGAGCTTTGCAGTAAGGGAGGGAGGGACCCTGATCCTCTGTTAGCAGGTGGACCACCGCGGTCCCACCCATCCGAGCTTTGCTTACTCATGCTTTCCCCATCAGGAGCTCAGTCATATTTCCAGACTGAAGCTAGAAACAGGAGTGATGACATCCACCCAATTTATGGAGGCACATTCAGAACAATGCGTCAGCCCGGCTAAGCGGCTAAACCCAGCGGCATTAAGACCCGGTGCCGCTAGCTACAGGAAGACCAGAGCCTCGCCTGTGAGTGCATACTACCGCACTAAACAGTACGCCAAAATACTACACACCTGCTTATCACTGCGCTGGTGCATACTGTTCTCATGTACTGTGTAGTGCGTTAGTGTGCAGCGTTTAATAGAAGTAACGGTGCTCGGTCGAGATCGCATGCTTACCTGTTAACGTCTACATATACACACACCACAGATGTCCTCTGTGAGATATCCGACGCCGGGCCGTCAGACAACGCGGCACCTGAGTGCCTTTCTGTTTTTATTTTAGAATATTAGCCGCTTTTTAGCCCCGTTGTTTGGCCTCGGTGCCGTTACCTCCCTATAACACTGGTTGTCAGGCGTATGCTTCCTCTGAGTACGCACCAATCACGTGCGGGAATGCGGGGAACGGCTCCTCAGCGCAGATCTGATTGGTCAGCTCGGAGCTCCAGGCTGTCATTAACTAGATGATCCATTTATAGTTGCCGCCCAAAATTCCCACGCAGAGTTCAGTATGAAGAAATATTAATTAATTCATTCATTCATTCATTATCTTCCGCTTATCCTCTATTAGGGTCGCGGTGGGGTTCCCCATGCCCATCCAGGGGAGAACGTCTCGGGCGCTGGGCAGATAGACCCAGGACAGGGCGCCAATCCATCGCTGGGCACACACTCACTCACACAGACACACTCTAAATGGGGCAATTTTTTGAGAATTCAATTAACATGTTTTTGGACTGTGGGAGGAAACCGGAGAACCCGGAGGAAACCCACGCAGACACGGGGAGAACATGGAAACTCCACCCAGATGGGGATTCGAACCGGGAATCCCTAGNCTCGGGCGCTGGGCAGATAGACCCAGGACAGGGCGCCAATCCATCGCTGGGCACACACTCACTCACACAGACACACTCTAAATGGGGCAATTTTTTGAGAATTCAATTAACATGTTTTTGGACTGTGGGAGGAAACCGGAGAACCCGGAGGAAACCCACGCAGACACGGGGAGAACATGGAAACTCCACCCAGATGGGGATTCGAACCGGGAATCCCTAGCGCTGAGGGGCGAACGTGCTAACCACTAAGCCACCGTGCCGCCTAATTAATTAATTAATAAATTAATTAATCCTATATTAGGGTCGTGGGTGGTTTCCTTTGCCCATCCAGGGGAGAAAGTTTCGGGCGCTGGGCAGATACACCCAGGACAGGGCGCCAATCAATCTCTGGGCACACACTCACACATAAACACTCTATATGGGGCAATTTGGAGAACTCACTTGACTTGATCCATGTTTTTGGACTGTGAGTGGAAACCGGAGAACCCAGAGGAAACCCACGCAGACAAACATAGAAACTCTACCCAGATGGGGATTCGAACCGGGAATCCCTAGTGCTGAGAGGCGAACGTGCTAACCACTAAACGACTGTGCCACCCTACAAACATATACTATATTTGGGCAATTTAGAGCACTCAATTTACCTTGAATCCATGTCTTTTGTACTGTAGGAGGAAACCGGAGAACGCAGACTCAGGGAGAAAATGGAAATTTCATCCAGATTGGGAGTCGAACCTGGATGAGAGGCAAACGTGCTAACCACTAGGTACCACCCAGAAGTAATATTGGTGATCAAAATATACCATTATGGAGTTTAGGAGGGGGCAGCACGGTGGCTTAGTAATAGAGGATAAATGGTAATGGATGGAGATAATGGATGGAGTTTAGTAGCAGGTGGAGTTTCCATGTTCCTTCCATGTCTGCGTGGGTTTCCTCTGGGTTCTCCGGTTTCTTCCCACAGTCCAAAAATGGATGGAGCTAATGAATGGAGTTTAGGAGCAGTTTTTTTACCCTAAATATCCTATGTTTCATTCAACTGCTGGTCTTCCATTTAAATGCATATTAAAATATAAATATCACTACTTATTCATTCATTCAGGTTCTAATCCACTAATCCATTCATTCATTCATTATCTTCCGCTTATCCTCTATTAGGGTCGCGGTGGGGTTCCCCATGCCCATCCAGGGGAGAACGTCTCGGGCGCTGGGCAGATAGACCCAGGACAGGGCGCCAATCCATCGCTGGGCAAACACTCACTCACACAGACACACTCTAAATGGGGCAATTTTGAGAATTCAATTAACTTGATCCATGTTTTTGGACTGTGGGAGGAAACCGGAGAACCCGGAGGAAA
>JAFMOD010000781.1:1957940-2054660 GCA_019802435.1 Corydoras maculifer
GGCAAACACTCACTCACACAGACACACTCTAAATGGGGCAATTTTGAGAATTCAATTAACTTGATCCATGTTTTTGGACTGTGGGAGGAAACCGGAGAACCCGGAGGAAACCCACGCAGACACGGGGAGAACATGGAAACTCCACCCAGATGGGGATTCGAACCGGGAATCCCTAGCGCTGAGAGGCGAATGTGCTAACCACTAAGCCACCGTGCCGCCTCCACTAATCCAATTCGTAAAAATTCATATAAGGGTCACAGGGGTGCTAAAGCATATCCCATTACTCACAGGTCAAAAAGCCATGGAACACTCTGAGCAGATCAGTAGTTAATCACTGGGCAGACACACTAACAAGTGTTTACCTCTGAGGCAATTTGCTGATGTTCACTAGTTCACTAGTATTTTTTTGGGATATGGGAGGAGCAGCATGGTGGCTTAGTGGTTAACAGTGGTGGATCTTGGTGCTGATGATCCAGTTTCAAATCCTATCTAGGTGGAGTTTCCATGTTCTCTCCATGTCTGCGTGGGTTTCCTCTGGGTTCTCCGGTTTCTTCCCACAGTCCAAAAACATGAATTCAAGGTAAATTGCCTGTATTTAGATTGCCACTATATACTGTGTGAGTGAGTGTGTGCCCATCAATAGATTGGAGCCCTGTCTGTGTATCTGCCCAGTGGCCGAAACATTCTCCCCTGGAGGAAAAACATGGAACCACACAGAAAACTCAGGAAAAACATGCAACAATCATACAGAAAGGACCTTGTCCTCAATATCTAATATCTTCTAGCTGAAAGGCCAGAGCTTCTACCACCAAATCACCATTTTAATTCTACTGCATATCATAGTGAACGTTTGTGTCAGTACAACATTTAACCCTTTAATACCTATAAAATTTACTAAAGCAATTAGGCACCGGAGGCATGTGAATAAATCATGGGAAAGGTGGTTCTAGGCCCAACATGTTGTGGAGTGTTGTTAAACCTCTTTATCATTATTTTTACAATAATTCACAACCTCAAGTGCCTTATTGCTTTTATAAAACAGCTCTTAAATCACAATATTAAACTATTCTAAAACAAGGTTTAATTCATAAGTGTTTATTTAAAATAAAATTATTAATAAACTGATTTAATGGAGTCCAGTTTTCAAAGTGAACATTGATTGCTAGGCAACAGGATACCAGTTTGGTCTGGAATTGTCTCTGTTTATATTAATCTATATGTCCATTAATTGTACATGATTCTACTGCACATTAATACGATTGTAAAATGGTCAGCAGTATGCATTACTGTCAACCAAAACTACCTTTTTTATTTAACTTATTGTTAATACAAATAGAAACACACTGAACAAGTTTTTGGAAGTCTCTTCATTTAGAACAAATGAAGTTTGCAGAGTTAAATCTGCAGTTACTACTATAAAATGTATTGTTGTTGATTCATCATGTTACTATTTTCAATTATTTGCTTTTTTTTCCTTCTCATCTGGCCATCTTGGGACATTTGTTCTCTGAAATTATATTTGAATTAGGCTACTGCTGTGAATGACAAATTAATTCACTGTCAAATACTTGTTATGCTATTCTGCATAACAAGTAATTTACACTGAATCAAAGCATAGCAATCAAAGTATCAGGTCAGCAATACTGCAGAAAATTCAGAAAAAAAAGAATAAGACCCTCTACTAGGGTCCCAGGTCGTTTCCTATGCCCATCCAGAGGAGATTATTTCGGCCACTGGGCAGATACACCCATTCTATTGCTGTCCACACACTATATGGGGCAATTTAGAGCAATTGATTCGCCCTAAATCCATGTTTTTGGAATGTTGGAGGAAAATGGAGAACCTGGAGAAAACCTAAATGTGAACAGGGAGTACATACATGCAGATCGGGATTCAAGCATCGATCCTCAGCACTGTGAGGAGGACATGCAAAACACTACTGGACCAAAATAGCTTAAGACACGCCTATGCAATCATGCTGTCTGATCAGCTTATCACCTTAATCTGTGAGAGAACTGTGAAGTAGATGGGGTATCATGGTAAGGGTATTTAATATAAAAATATAACAATGAAAGCATCAACATCTCATTTGCAAGAAAATCTGTATTTGTGTCATTTAAGTGAAGAGATATTTAGAACATACAGCACATAGCCATTATAAACGTGTGACAGAACTGAGTATTAAAAAGAATGACGCCAACTGCTACATGACTACCTTCAAAACTGCACACTCCCAAGTACTAGAATACTAAAGAAGTATGCTACCTTAGATATGGCTCATAGCTACTGTACTAATAAGACATACTGTTTGATACAGTAGAGTACATTTTGTGGTGCAACTGCAAGGTGTTTCTTAAGTTTATTTCCAATTATCCAGTAACAATCAGGAAACGTTGAAAAAATGTCTAAATACCCGTAAAAAATAGATCTCGCAATTCAATACAGAAATTCAATTATAAAGCTTTTTTTTTTATTAATTATCATTTTTCCATGTTAATGGAACTCATATTTAACTTTATTAAATCAATAGTCTTATTTATTGTTGTTTTTAATTAAAGAAATACTATGGGAACCATCATTCTTTTATTACACGGGATTAAGAAACTCAAGTCTACTGTGACCTCTGACTATCTGTGCACCATATTTATAATTAATATTCTGATAGAATAAAGATATACACTATATGGACAAATATGTTGGCCTTTAAATCATTGAATAAGGTTAATTCCTTTAATCCCAGTGCCAAAGATGAAGATCATCTGGCACCTAGCCATGCACTTTGAGCAAGTGGGTACCCCCAAGTCTATCGGAACAGTTTTGGGAAGGCCCTTGTCTGTACACAAAACAAGGTACACAATGGGCATAAATGCCCTGACACACTTCACAATATTGGAGAAGAGTAAATGCTGTTATAGCTGAAAAGAGGGATCAGTTTGGAATGGAATGTCAAAATGCACCTGTAGGAGTCCCATTATTTGAGCATATATAGTCTATTTGATTTTATCTGAAATTTGATAACTAAACGAGTGAAGGTGTGAAATGCAATTATGACTTCATAGTATTTATTAGATTTTTATTTGGCATTCTGAATATTTCTCCAGTAACCAACTGTGGATTGATGTATTAAATTTGCTACATAAGAGCCATAAGTAAAGATTGAAGAATTAAGCAAATGTAGCTTTTGCTTATTTGGGATGAACACCACTGTGGCTCCACATCGTCAAATGTGAAGAAACTTTGTCCACTATCAACCAAACATGTAGATTTGTAAAAATGGCTAAATCAGCAACATGTATCAAATACTATGCATTTTATCATTTTAATATTTGCATATTTGGCCAAATAGCTTTTTCAGAATTGTTTTAGGCTGTAATTAGCAAGCTAGCTTTAATAATCTTTATCTTTTACTGAATCATCTACTAAGGTCGAATGGAGTTCACATCGCCGATCCAGGGGAGAACGTTTTGGGTGCTGGGCCTGCCTTGCCCTGATGGCAATCCATCGCTGGCTAATCATTAATTATGAATACTTATATGAATAATTATGAAGTCAGTTGGTGGCAGCTCATATCTTGTCTTGTCTTCGTAACTTTTCACATTTTTTCTTTTTTTTTTGCAAAAGCCGATCTGCAGCTTTGTTTTATGGCAACCTATACAACCTTTAAAGCACTTTCCTTTTATATGAAAAATATCACTATTATTTAATGGATTGAAAAATATGCTTAATATGCAAAACTATAAATATGTACAGCTTTAATAAATTCAATGAATGCATTTTTTTACTTAGAAAAAAATAAACATGTCTTTCAGTTCTTTTAAACCTAAAGATATAAAAAAATTGGTACTGACAGAAGGCCTGTGAAAAATGACCGCTTGGGAATGCATTTTATACTTTAAGGATCTGTTTGGTGTGATATTTCTTCCACTCACCAAATATCACCACAGTCATCAAAACCTCGTCATGAGCAACAGAGTTTCTACAACATGTTCTTTAAAGTTTTGTTAGCAACATTAGTTACTCTGCTCTAGAGCAAAACTAAAGAGGCGAACATCAGGAATAATCTGACTTCTGCCCGCGGAGCAAAGTGGAACTGGATGAACGGTTCTGTCAAATTAAACAAGCATGTTAACAGAACACCATACAGATATTATATAGATAGAGAGCATGATCATGTTATATTTAGCAATTCCGTTTTGATGCTAGTACTTTGTTAGAGGTGTTTTAAATTCCTGTGTTGCTCATTGCTTGGATTAAAGCCATATTTTAATGCACTGCAAAATTTAACATTCGCACCGCGTTCCTCATGAGAGTTTGCTCCTCTGCCTGAAGTTGGCTCGATTGTTAGCACGCTTGCTAATATACCAATAAATGCAGTTCCTCAAATACGCAGTTTTTTAATTTCTTATTATTGTGGATTATTGTCAAGTCTCTGGAATGGCCACACATTACGTTTATCTTAAATAACAATCCACTGGACGAAATAAATAGTGTTCCATAGGTAAAATTTTCCTCTAATTTATTTTTTTTTTTTCACCTCGCGCAAATGGTCACCTTGCTCGGCCTTACTCGTTACTAATTTTACCTCACTGTCTTATCTATTCACGTCTTCGGATCACTTAATGTGTATTTGCGCTTTGCGTTCGGTTAAAACATGGCTTAGGAGCGTGTTACTTCAGAGACTCACACACGTGTGACATGTCATTATAGTTCAGCAGCTTGGTGCTGATTTTTTTTTTCTTCAAAATTACATAAAAGGCTACGCGGCAATGTGTACAAGCCGAACAATACCTGCATTCAGCTCAAATAAAAGCCAGTATTTACAGACTACTCATATCTTTACAAACATGCCCCGCTTTTAAAGATATCACCAAATAATAAATTAATTTCTGACGACACATTTAAATGTCCTTGAATACTCAAGTTCCATTCTTCTTTCTCTTTAAACACACTCACACACACTTATCATTAGCCAGAAAAAGTATAATATATTATTTTAAAAAGGCCTGGTCACTTTCAGCTTTGGCACTCAAGACATTAACACACTCACCATGCAGGGGAACTGTGTTCTGTGTGCTTTCCTGACATTATGTTTACAGCACAAGAATCCAGTCCTTTTATTTTTACATTCAAGCTGTGTGTAATGTGCTGCAATTACATAAATCCCCACCACTGTCGGAGCTAAATTAAAGAGATTAAAGAGTGTAAATGCAGAAATCTCGTGTAGGACTTCAGTGAGGTGTGTAGTGTGACTTCCTCTCATCATCTTTTTCCTTGGATGTGTTTTACTTGAGCAGTTTTTTGGGCGTGCTCTGTTTCTTGGTTTGCCAGAGGTGACTGAATATGGTGACAGCATCGATGCTGGCTGACATGGTCTTGGCTGGAATGTGACAGAATTGCTTTTTGTCCGAGCTGTACTTGTAGAGGTTCTCAATCATCCTGGGCGCGATGGACTTGGGGCCAATACCCGTCAACTTGCTGATCTCCTGTGTCTCTGGGCAGTAAGTGTAGAGAGCTCTGAACTGGCAACCCGAATCTCGGAAAAGGATGAGGAAGTTGTTGGAGTCTGTCTTCTCCATTTCCTTGCAGATATAGAAAATAATGAGTATTTATTAAAGCATTCTGCATAATAAATGCATACATACATAATGTGGAGGTTACAAGAAACATGTAAAAACAGACTAAGCTATTTTTATTTTCTAAGCTAATTATCTTCTCCAGACTTAAATACTGCAGTGCATCAGGCCTGGTATTCAACTGGCAATATCTTAGTGATAAGAAGCCGGACCAGGCCAGTACATTCAGTTGTAGCAGTAAACAAATTAAATATAAAAAGGCTGTGACCGACAGAAATGTAAATCAGCTACAGGTTAAATGAAAAGAAAAGAAAAAAAGATAAAAATATGGAAATGGACTTTTCTTTCTCTGTACTCTAAAGCAATAAGGCATGAGAGGGTGAGAGGTGTAGTTACGCATTATGCGTTACACCACTGTCCTGTGATTTAAACGGGTTTATAATAGTAAATAAAGTGTTTATTTAAAACAAAATCATAAATTATCATAAAATAAACTGGTCATTTGCTATGTAATTTAGTCCAGTGAAGCGGTCAGAGGTGTGCATTGTTGCTAATAATTTCACGACCAACGAAACGGCTCAGCCAATCAGATTATGGAATGGACCTAATCATTTAGAAAGAAAAAGTTGAATAAATTTAATAGATGGTAAAACTGTTAATTAAATGGCCAACACAAATAGTTTGGACCACATCCCACCCTGTTTTATAATTTGTTTCAAGGCATTAATAAATGTATAAATAAATGAAAAAACAAGATTTGCAAAAACCACTAACTATTAAATTCAATAGCATGACAAAAGGTTCAAGTAACAAATTTTGCTTTTGAAACCTCATAGCTTTTTTTTATATGCAACAGACCTTAATCAAAAATCTCAATACTGTTAATTTGCTTTTAACAACTAAATACATCATTATTTAAAACTAAAATCTAAAATACTTTGTCTTTAAATGAATATATGAGCTTATGAGATTCAGTCCTGACCTCCAGTATCTTGTTCTTTTGTCCCTCGTTGACTCGGCCTGCCAGGCAGCAGTGGGCCAGGGCATTCTGGATGATGTACTTGTTAGACCTTGCACTGGGCTCCTTGTAAAGTTTTGGCCCTACAAGAAAAAATAACAATTAGTCATTAAATACAACTAAATATTTATTTACAATATTTAGCTATTCTCACTATAAAAATAATTACAATACATTTTTACATTGCTGCACATATTTATGGTTGATTTCCTTTAACCTCAATTGTTTAAAAGATATTTCTGTAGTAACAGGCCTGCATGGCATTGACCGTCCTGAACCAACATGATTCTGTGCATTTTATTGCTGCAATGTTATTGTTTAATTACTGTCTGTATGAGGTGTTCCTAAAGTCCTTAATGAGTGCACATTAAAATCAAATTGCTTATGAAAAGGTTTTCGTGATTGCAGTGATTTTTTCTTTATTCTTAATTTTTGTCCTGTATGCCTCCTCAAGCCTCCTATTGGATGCTGCATACCTGTATATTCTGCATTAGATGCTGCTGATGACGTTGTTGATTCATTTTCCCAGTTCTCTCCATTTCTACTAACTAAAGGACTTGGAGATGACGGACCCTCCGCTGTGTCTGGTCTGTAAACACACAAATAAGAACCACAGTTTTAATACAGGCATATTAATTTGGATGTCTACTCTAAGCAATGTTATTAATTTATAAGTTTTGATAATCCAGCACAGCCAAAAAGCATTGCAAATGTGGGCAAAGTGATGCAAGCAATCATTTGAGCAGGCACAGGAAGGATAAATGAGATAAGCACAATGAAAGCATGTTTTATGCCGTAGTGCATACAAATCCAGAACCTCATGAATAATAAAAAAGCAGTTTATACGAGAAATGTCTCAATTTAATATCAATAGCAAATCATGGAGTCAATACTATTGTAGATACCGTGTGTGAGCATTGTTGAAAATGTAACGCCTCACATTTCATTTCATAGTCATTAACAAAAATAGCAAAGTATACATAAATGTATAAAAAGTAATGTTTTTTCTATGTGTGTATTTAAGCAATAAGGCACGAGAGGGCAAGCATTATTATGAATACATCACGAGAAAGAGGTTTTATCAGGCCCAACCCGTAACAGAGTGCCGTTACACCTCTTTCCTCGATTTATTTACATTAATACACAACCTCAAGTGCCTCATTGCTTTAATAAAATTATTATAAAAACACTATAAGACCAATTAAAGTTTAATTCATACATGCATTAATTAAAAACTAAATAATTTTGTTCCGCGATGTCATCTAGTCCAGTTTTAAAAGTGAACATTGATTGCTGAGTAACAGGAATCTGGCTAATGTTCTGGTTTAATCGGAAAATTAATTGCCAGTTACATTAATCTGCATTTTCATTAATGATTTAATGTAATATATTTTATTTCACACACTGATACGAATGTGAAGTGGTCAGAGGTGTGCATTATCATAAATTATTCAACAAATTTAAATAAATATATCCTGAGAAACAAATGTGGGTCATTACATTGTAAACAACCCACATCCTTAAAATGTACACTGTACAGTTGTAACATTTAAATTAAAATTATATTGGCCAATATGTAACACCATAGGTTTCTACATAGGTGTGAGGTGAAAAAAAAAACAGATTGAGACACTTCTAGTTCAAGTATTATATGATTACATGCACCATGACACTTATAGAACAATGGATTTGATAATATATTGTAATAGTGGATGAACAAAACCAACCATGTTGCTGTAAATACTTTAAATTTATGCATAGTTTATCACATCCTTACAAGTTCAACAATGCCTATCCCAGCTCATACTCAGCAAAAGGCAAAGAAAATTACCTTGCATACAATGGACACTGAAACACATGTGTATGTGTATGACATTTCTAATCATCATAGATGGCAGAGCAGTAGTGATATTTATACTATTTTATTCTGCACTTCTTATTTATATTAGTAAACATTATAACTCGTAATATTATATTTTTTTTATTGCAGTTTTTTTATTCTTGTACTTTATATGCATTATTTTAATTATTACTACATCTGTTTACCTCTGCATGCAGTACTTCACTATAGAGGAAAGCTGTATTATTACTGTAAAGAAAATGCAAAAAAAAGTCTGTACAAGTAAGATTGTGTGTATTTTACACACACTGTGTAACGCGAGTTGCTGTTGGATATTGTACCAAAAATCAAATTTTTTATATGCCTCAGTATACTTGACCAATAAACCTTGATTCTCATTTTCTCATTAACATTTAAAGGCTTACAATTTTTGTTTCTTCAATTTACAGAAAGTGTTTAGACTGGGGGGAAAATTGTAGCTGTAGCACAAATTCCATAATGAGAAGGCATTTGCTTGATAAATAAACTTTTTATTTTTTGCTGTAAGACTGCAAAGTAACACATGGCACCTCTGCGCCAAGGCCAGCTGCTCATTTTTACTGCTAACCGTAAACATATCTGAAATTAAGAATGTGTACATTTCACAAGCGTGAAAAGCCAATTAAGGAAAAAGCATTTTAAACAAGTTTAGGTGTTCACACACATTTGGCCATGTATTGTAAAACATAAATTAAAAAAAATACATGTTATAATGTAAACATTAATGACCTGTTGACTGTGTAATTAGTGAGAGAATGCACAGCCTGAATGGTAACAACAAGGCCACAGTATTCACAAACTGTACTAAATGTCAACATTAGTGGCCGTGGATCAGATACCAGCTGATCGAAAGGCACTGACCTGGCCTTTGACTTTTTTCCAGAGCTCAAAAAGAAACATAGATTGCCAGGAGAGAGTTTACTGCGTCTGTTATAGCAGGAGGAATAAAAACAACGGGACAAAAATAAAAGTTAGACAGAAAGTAACAAGGACAAGTCATCAGGTTGGGAAATAGGATGAAAGCACCATGCAGAGGAGAATAAAGACCTACAGCAGTTTGGAATGAAAGAAGCATTAAGAGAAGAAAGGAATGTTTTTCAATTTTAAAATACCAAAATGAAGTACCCAAAAATGCCTTAGGATTTCCTTATTATTACCTGAAGTAACCTTTTGCTGATGTTCTGTTAAAAGTGTTTTTGTGCAATATTTTAAACTTTGCATATTTTTTAGATTTTTTTATTAGCATTATTTACTAAAGCAAAAAGACATATGGGGGTGTGCATTATTGTGAATAAATCATGCAAAAAAGGTATTAAATCTGTTATATCAGATCAGATGGACCAATGCTCACATTTCAAAAAACTATATTACTGTATTTTCCGGACCATAAGGCACACCGTATTATAAGGCGCAGTCTGAATTACGGGGTCTATTTCTGTATGTGACCCACGTATAAGGCGCACCGTACTATAAGGCGCAGTCTCAATTACGGACTCTATTCCTGTACGGTACTTATTCTGTACGGCACCGTATTATAAGGCACTTGCTAAAACATACGATATACAAGAAAAGTAAAGGATGCAAAACGTTGATTTATAATTGAAGTTTATTCTACTACTTCACAAAAAACATTATTTTTAATCACTCTTCTTTCACAAATCCATCAAAGTCCTCCTCTTCTGTGTCTGAATTAAAAAGCTGTTTGACTATCGAGCACTCTTGTCCCTCTCATCAATGTCTGAGTCAGTCTCGTCTGTTCAGCAATAATGCCGGCTTTCGCGAAAGCTCGGACAACAGTTACAGCAGAAACCTTAGCCCAGGCATCCACAATCCATTCACAGACGGTGGCGTAACTCGCCCGCCGCTGCCTCCGAGTTTTAGTAAACGTGTGTTCGCCGTCTATCATCCATCGCTCCCACGCCGCCGGCAACTTTACAATAAATGCCCTGTTTACGCCAATGTCCAGCGGTCGGAGTTCTTTTTTTAATCCTCCCGGAATGACGGTGAGCTCTGAATTAATTTTCTTCACTCTGCTTTTCTGTGAGATGATCGCACATGGAGTCACAGATCAGATGTGTGGAAAAAAACCACCCGGTTGCACAACAATACTTAGATTTTGGAACTCAGTACACGTATAAGGCGCACCGGATTATAAGGTGCACGTCCGATTTCTGGGAAAATTTTAGGCTTTTAGGTGTGCCTTATAGTCCGGAAAATACGGTAATTCGTTATCTGTTAATGTTTCTTTTCACAAATGTAACTATTTACATTTTTATTTTAACTAAACATAAACATTATATAATACGGCATCTGTATATACTGTTGGCTATTTGTACAGAAAATAACTGTCCCCTCAAAGAAGTTTCATAAATAAGAAACCCTTGTTAACAATAAAATTGGAAATCATTCTTATAACTGAGATATATATTTATATATATTTTCTCACTAAATTCATCAGAAAATTAAAAAAAAAAACTGCTTCCAGCACAAGGTCTGATCTGAAAGGAACATCACAAAGCCACAAAGAAATGAGAAATTTGCTCACCTAGACACCCTTTTATCTGACTGGACACTTTCATTGTCTGCCAGGTTCAGTGAGGCCAGTGATAAGCTGGAGACAGAATACACTCGTGGTCGAGACCCTGCAGGAAAAAAATAATAAATACAATATTTTTGAAAAAGGAAGACAAAAAGATTATAATAAAAGATTCTAAGCTATCAGTTTAAAATGGATTTTGTATTCCGCTTTACTTGTACATATTTGTTGAGCAGCCCAGTACCTGTGTTTGTCTGGGAAGAAGGTTTGGGAGATTCTACGATGTCTCTGTGCATAGATTTAGGGCGGGGCTTTTTCTGTTTGATGCTTGGGGGGCGAGACTTTATGACTGTGTCCATGTCCTCCATCAGTTTAAGTTGCCTTCTTCTTAAATACTCATTTTTGATGAACTCCCGCCGTGCCTTCTCCTCCTCTTTCTTTAGACGTTCCTCCTCTGCTTTTAGTCTGTCCAGTGAAGAATGATAGAAATAAATACTGAGAAAGTACTGGTTTCAAAATAGATAACTCGCACAGCTGAACCAAAGAAACACTGGCAGGGTTTATATTAAAGCAGGTGTTCAAATATAGTGTAAACAATACAAAAGTGCATTCCTATCTGAATTTTTGCTTTTCCATTAAGTGAATATATGCAACAAAAACCTTTATTTAAATTTTTAATTCATAGAACTGTAAAACAAAATTAGAATACAATCTATTTAAATCTGAATATGATATATTATCAAGGGGAGGCACGGTGGCTTAGTGGTTAGCACGTTTGCCTCTCAGCACTAAGGATTCCCGGTTCGAATCCCCACCTGGGTGGAGTTTCCATGTTCTCCCCGTGTCCGCGTGGATTTCCTCCGGGTTCTCTGGTTTCCTCCCACAGTCCAAAAACATGGATTTAGGTCAATTGAATTCTCCGAATTACCCCATATAGAGTGCGTCTGTGTGAGTGAGTGTGTGCCCAGCGATGAATTGGCGCCCTGTCCTGGGTGTATCTGCCCAGTGCCCGGAACGTTCTCTTCTGGATGGGAACCCCCTGCGACCCTAATAGAGGATAATGATAATGGATGGATGGATATATTATCATTATTCATTTAAACCCTCAAATGATTCATGATTAGACTCAGTTACTTGCGTGGCGATGCACTGACAGAAACAGGCACACACAAACACACACAAACACACACACACACAAAAAATAGTAATAGAGTCCAAAAAACATTTAAAACTGAACTTTAACACTGTCACGGTTAGCACATTCGCCTTCCATCGCTGGGGTTCCAGGTTTGAATCCCAATCTGAGCTGAGTTTCGATGTTTTGCGTGGGTTTGTCTGGGTTCTCCGGCTCCCACAGTCCAAAAACATTGATTGAAGGTAAAATGGCTGTTCTGAGGGTGATGTGATGAAATTAGATTAAACTGACTTGTATTAGGGCGGCACGGTGGCTTAGTGGTTAGCACGTTCGCCTCTCAGCGCTAGGGATTCCTGGTTCGAATCCCCATCTGGATGGAGTTTCCATGTTCTCCCCGTGTCTGCGTGGGTTTCCTCCGGGTTCTCCGGTTTCCTCCCACAGTCCAAAAACATGGATCAAGTTAATTGAATTCTCAAAATTGCCCCATATAGAGTGTGTCTGTGTGAGTGAGTGTGTGCCCAGCGATGGATTGGCGCCCTGTCCTGGGTCTATCTGCCCAGCGCCCGAGACGTTCTCCCCTGGATGGGCATGTGGAACCCCACCGCGACCCTAATAGAGGATAAGCGGGAGATAATGAATGAATAAATGAATGACTTGTATTAAGTGAATAGGTTCTAAAATTATAGCCTAACTAGGTTATTGGGAAATCTTAATTCTACTAAAAGTTAAAACAAATGATGCCACCCTTATGCTGTTACTTATTTGGGGTGGCATTAGATACTATTTCCTTAACCACTGGTACGATAATAAGCAGGCTAGACACTTTGAAGAAGTCTAAATTGGATGAAATTACTCTGTAATTAGCAGGATCAAAAATCCTTTCTTGTAGCTTTTGTTAGAAGGAGCATACCTTGCTATTTCCTTGTTTTGTTGAATCTCCTGCTCCTGCTGTCTTTTCTTTATCTGCTGCTCTTTTTCTCTCCTCAGCCTTTTCTCCAGGAGAGCTGCTTTCTTCTGTGCAATGTCTTTTTCACCTTTCTGATCATCCTACACACAAATGGTAAAAAAGCTCTGTTAAAGATGCCAGAGCATTTTAAATAAAAAACACCACAACCATGGACATATTTTTGCACTTTGAGGCTTACACCACTAGTGGGCCACCTGCACTGTTCCCTCCCATTTACTTTTTTATTGTCCTGTAAATTGTCTTTTATTTACTGTTGTGTAGTTCCTGTTACCCGAATACTTGAACACACATTTAAGATTTGCCAATAAAATATAAGCAAATCAATTACAAATATGCAGCTCATTAGGAGCTCAAGAATTTATGATGAAGAGCAGCTCAGCTCATTAGCTTTGCTGATTTGTAAGCATCACTGCCACATTGCTCTATGTCCAAGAAACTATTTCTGAGTGTATTGTTTCAAATGTCTCCACCTTTATCTTGGTTTCCGTCCAGTAAATATTTTCAAACGCTTTATTCTGGAAAGGAAGAGGCTCAAAATGTCCTTCCTCCGCAACCCATCAAGCACATGATCACCTTTTTAGGAACAACAGCTCATTGTGCTGCACAGATGCAGCTTAACGATCTTCAGTATAATAGATAGGAACAGTATTATTTTCCACTAGAACAGAGGATCAGTAATACTGTCTCTAACCCTGACCTACAGAATGCCGTGGCATCACTGAGGATCAAACTCTTAATCCGCTGATTACAGGCCGATCTTCTGTTGTATCAGTAAAGAGCTTAAATTTAAATAACATATGACTGCAAATTGATGCCCTCAGGGTTCTAATTACAAAAGCAGATCAACCCCAAGGCTGACTGAGACAGATGACACACACTTGTAATTAAAGAATAAAAGAGGTACAGGCCAGTTAGGACAATCAGCCTCTCAATTACATTTGGCTGTTTGGCTGAAAATGTAATATTTCAATGACTATATTCAAGACAAATATTTAGAGAAAGTTTAGTGGTTCATCTTTCATTTTTTTATGTATCGTGCTTGTAACAATTGAATGTAAGCCATTTTTTTAAATCAATAAACAGCTTTGTGTGGTTTTAGCCTTAGGTTAGGCTATGTTACCAACAATGACTAATGAACCACTATTAGGACTGAACCACAATATCCTTATACCATTTTTTTGGACTGTTGGGACCATGGGCGGCACGGTCGCTTAGTGGTTGGCACATTCGCCTCTCAGCACTAGGGATTCCCGGTTCGAATCCCCATCTGGGTGGAGTTTCCATGTTCTCCCCGTGTCCGTGTGGGTTTCCTCTGGGTTCTCCGGTTTCCTCCCACAGTCCAAAAACATGGATCAATTTTCCAAATTGCCCCTATAGAGTTGAGTGTGTGCCCAGTGATAGATTGGCGCCCTGTCCTGGGTGTATCTGCCTAGCGCCCAAGACGTTCTCCCCTGGATGGGCATGGGGAACCCCACCGCGACCCTAATAGAGGATAAAGCGGAAGATAATGAATAAATTAAATGTTGGGACCATAATAAACCTTAAGCAGAGTGGAAAGGGCAAATGTCTAAACAATTTTAATATACTTTTTCTTCTGGCTAATTGCTTAGACTGCAGTCCATCTGTTTGTGGACTACAGTACATATTTTGTATGTCCCCTTTACTCTGTTCTCTAATGGTCAGGACCCCAATTGTACCACCACAGAACAGCGTTATTCCTATCCCAGCAGTGACACTGAGGTGTTTAAATGAAACTACAGCAGCACTGCTGCACCAAAACCCCCCTCACCTCATCAGTGTCACTGCACAATTGACAAACAACACCCAAGTTCTACCTGTTGTGTGATGCTCCTGACCAATAGAAAACAGAGAACCAACGAACTAATAGAAACCAAGAAAACAGATGACCTACAGTCTGCAAATGTAAAACTCCATTAAGTCTATTTAAGTGGAACAAAAAAGGTGTGTCCACACTTTTGACTGGTACTGTATTATATATATGTATATAACCAGAGCGTGGTGCCAAGCCATCATATTAATGAAATTAACTGGCCTAAAAGTCAAATTTAATATTTTTCAAGCACTTTTTTTATTGCATAAATCAAGTTAAGATTGATACAGCAAAATAATTTCATCGTCCAATATAAAATCTTAATTTATGAATGAATCAATTTATTTTATTATTTATTTAAACATTAAAATAATCTGATTCATCTAAAATTTGCCTTTTGGCTATATGTTATTGTACTAAATGTTTTTGGAGTCCTGACAATAAGAAATATACACAAATATACAAGTTCACATCAAAAGACTATTCAACCACACTCTAATTGTAGCTGTAGCTATATTACTAAAATAAAGCTGTAGGTAAAACATACTGATCCTCACCCGGTAAAAAAATCCACAGCACAGCTTCTGATCTTGGTTGAGTAAGTCCATGCTGCTGTCATCCACATTTTCAGTATCAATTCCATCTGGAAGCTTAACATCTGAAAGAGGTACCTCAATTAAGTCCTTACCACCCGGACCTTGTTCTTCTTCTGAGTCTTCGGTAGAAATCACATTTAAACTTTCCTTGACATCCTGTGATTGATCTGGCAACATCTCTGGTGCCTTAATACAATCAGCTTCCTCCACGGAGGTTATCACAGATATTTCAGAATCTTCACTCTCCTTTTTATTCTCATGGTCTTCCTTTTTGTCCACCGTTTGGGGGAACCGTGTACTAGCTTTGGTATTTTCGGCATTGGCATCAAGTTGTTTGTCTTTGGACTCTTCTTCTGTTCTGTCTTTAGTTCTGTCCTCTACAGCGGGTCCCTCATCATGTCCCAGGTATGCAAACGAACTGGTCTGTGTTTGACGAGGGGAGAACCTGCGTAACCTGGGCAGACTGTCTACTGACTGTGGAGTATTAAGCATCCGACTGAAAGGCGTGACTTTCAGCTCAGTGGGGCGTGGGGTCCGTGGCGTCCGGGCATGAAACGATGCAGACTTTCTCTTTATGGGGGCAGGGGACCGGTTGGTGGTACGGGGTGAGCCGGAGAAAGACAGGTTTGGCGAGAGAGATCCCACAGAACCCCGACCCACTACACTACTGCTGCGCAACTCGCGCAAATGTTTCTGTGAAGAGGGCGGAGTTTGCGTTTGTGCATGTGGTGGAGAGATGACCCAGCTCTGCTTGTCTCGCAGACGCATGATGTGCTCTTGTTGCTGGGATAAGCGCTGCATCTCCGTCTGCAAGAAACTCAACGATGAATTAAGACGCTCAATTGAGCGAGAATACTCGGTCAAGTCTACAACCTCCCCACTGCCTCCCTCCTCTGGAGTAGATTTGAGCGGCGCCCCATCTGGTTTACACCTCTCCAATCTAGAGCCGATTGCATCCTTATTGGACGGTTGAGGCTCAACAGCTTGCTTCTTGTCTGGACTTGCAACAGTGCATCCATCTCCTTCTAGAGGTGAGGTGGCTCCCTTGCGGCGAACGACATTAAGGAACGCTGTCCGGCCCATCCGCTGGCGGTGGCGTGTAAAAGCAGCTTCTACTTTCTTTTTCTGAGCCTCGATTGCCCTGCGCTTTTCCTCAAGCTTCATCTTCAAATGCACCATCTCAGACACTAACAGACTGGATGGGTCTCGGGAGGAGCTGACCAGACTGGGACATCGAGCATCAGGAGTAACAGACCGTGCTCCTGCATTTAGAATGCCTAGATCACTGTCAGGAGTGTTTCCACCGCTCCGGCCCTCTCCGTGGTTTAGCTTACGAAACTTCTGCTCAGCAAAGCTCGTCATGCGCACAGCAGCCAATGAGCCGATGGAGGAAGTGGAGCTGGTGGCCAATGAGTGTGGTCCTAACAGATTTGGCACTGGGCTGAAGGCGCCTCCCGTTTCAGGTAACGGGCAGGATCGAGCTTCATAATCCTGATCCATATCTGAATAGTCCTTTAATGAGGAGTCCTCGTCATGACAATCCTGAATGTCCTCGGTGCGAACATGGATTCCTGTGTCCATTTCAGTAGATGTAGAATTTAATTCTCCATCATCCGCCCGGACCTTAAACTGATGATGCTCGGGGTCATGTTGGTCAGAGATCGAGTTAGCAGCAGCATGGCCATGAGGCTCTGGCGGGTGCAGGAAAAAGGCATTTTCTTCTCCAGGGAGACTTAGGCTACTATGAGGACATTCAGAGTTATGAATGATTTTAAGAGCTTCTTCCATAGTGGGGGTCGAAGCTTGGGAAACAGGGATTTCTGGATGTAACCCATTAGAACACCTAAAGAAATTAAACAGAATTTATTAAATCACTATTCTTCATGAAAGTAAACTTGCCATAAGATAAGAAGATACTGAGGAAGATTCTTGGCACCACGTAGCCAAAGAAACATTTATTATAATGATTTAATCAATGGAATTCAATACATTAAAACTCCCAAACACACACATCTTTTTTAAATGTCACAAAAAATTACCCAGAATCTCTTCCAGTTTCATTAAAATGGAGCCCTTCAAGTTGAAGACGTGATGGTGGTTCATCATATTCTTCCTCATGTAAAGGAGTGTGTGGGCTCCCATTAACAGGTTGAAAAGAAGGGTTCCGGCGTGGGCCCCAAGCAGCGTTGTTAACTTTAAAACCCAAGCCCTCCGAACTAGCTGAGCGACTCAACCCACGGACTGATGAACAAGGCACAGGGTCATCAAAAGAAATCTCAAAGGAGATACCATGGGCTGAGGACCTGTGAGGGAAATATTAAAAGAAATTAATTAAAATATATTAATAGAAAGGTCGGCACGGTGGCTTAGTGGTTAGCACATTCGCCTCTCAGCACTAGGGATTCCCGGTTCGAATCCGCATCTGGGTGGAGTTTCCATGTTCTCCCCGTGTCTGCGTGGGTTTCCTCCGGGTTCTCCGGTTTCCTCCCACAGTCCAAAAACATGGATCAAGTCAATTGAGTTCTCCAAAATTGCGCCATATAGAGTGTGTATGCGTGCGTGTCTGTGTGAGTGAGTGTGTGCCCAGCGATAGATTGGAGTCCTGTCCTGGGTGTATCTGCCCAGCACCTGAGACGCTCCTGGATGGGTATGGGGAACCCCACCACGACCCTAATAGAGGATAAAACGGGAGATAATGAATATTAATAGAATTTTTTTTCATAACTACATCCTTTCATTTTTAGGCCTAATCACTTTTTATTAAATACTAAAGTGGTATCTACTCAGAAAATCCCATGGTAACAGGGGTTAATGTGTCTTATCTTTAACAGTGTAGCTCACTGAGTTACAGAATGTGTATATAATAATCTGATTTCATCATCCTCTGCTTAATCCACTACTAGAGTCTTGGGGGGGGAGGGGGGGTGTTCATGCCTAGTCAGGGGAGAAAATTTTGGGTGCTGGGCACATACACCAGAAACATAGGGCACCAATCCATCACAGAGATATGATCATGTGCCCATTTAATTAACCATTTGAATTAAATTAAGTGACTCAGATTGATCATTGAGAAAATCCCTTTGAATATCTGTGAAATTTCTTTTCAGGAAATTCCTGCCAGGATTGCAAACCCACTGGTCCAGAACCAGAACCAGTTCCATCAGAACCAAGTGTGTGATGTTAACATTTTTTTTAAATAAAGGACATAGCCATAAACGTAATTTTGTCACTTAACACATTCCGTAACTGCATCAAGAGATGCAAACAAATTTTTTTTTGTGATTTATTTATGCCTACTGTGCGTACACACAGAGGAATTTTTCCTCCATTTCACATTTCACCCATCCATGCTGTGAAACACACACATATACACACACACTTGTGAAGAGAGCACATATGCCCGGAGTGGTGGGCATACGGTACCCAGGGAGTAACTGGGGTTAGGTGCCTAAGGGTACTTCAGTCTTGGTACTTGGTGGGACCGGGAATCGATCCGGAGACCTTCAGGTCACAAGGCTGGTTCCTTAACCACAAGCCCATGACTGCCTCAATATGCTTTATTATGCAAAAAGGAAGCGATATACAAATGTTGCGCAGATACAAGACTGCGCAGATGACAATTCAGCAGCAAATGAAGGATTGAAAGCATGATTTCAGTACCTTAAAGAATTTCAAGGCATGAAGAATTAAAGCAGTTCAAAAATCAGAAAACTAAACCCAATACAACAAATGTGTAGCTAATAATGGCCTGTGACTATAAACAGAGATGTTAAAAAAAAAGTGCTACTGTGGTACTGACCGTTTCTCTTTTGGCCACGTCCCTACACAGCCATCCACATACGATAGAGAATTAGACCTTTTAATTATGGCTGTAAAAATAAAATTAAAATTAATCATTTATCAATTAATTACAAACATCCACCCACAGAGCTCACAAACACTCAAAAGATTTTTTTTTTAAATATGCAGTTTGGACACATCTCCTTTTTCTCCACTCATTGCCTATTGCATCAGTTCCACTTACCTTAAAGATGGACTAATTTTACAATTCCAGACTGTAGTCCATCTGTTTTTGGACTACAGTACAAACTGTGTTAGTCCCTGTACTTAGTTCTCCATTGGTCATGAACCCAAAAGTAGCATCACAGAACAGGTATTATTTTCTTGATGCATTATTATTATTATTATTATCATACCTATCCCAGCAGTGTCACTGAGGTGTTAAAAAATGAAACTACAGCAGCACTGCTGCACTAAAACCCCTCACCACATCAGTGTCACTGCAGAACTGATTAAAAAAAACAATCCACCACCCAAATTATACCTGGTCTTTGATAGTCCTGACCAAGAACAGAGAATCAACAAGAGACTAACAAAAAAGAAAATAGATGAACTAAAGTCTGTAATTGTAAAACTACAAAGTCCATCTATATGAGTGGAGAAAAAAAATGGCAAACAGCAAATAGGATGTGTGTCGAAACTTTTCACTGGTACTGTATATATAACACAGTTAAGCTATTGACTTACATCACTGTTAAATCTACATTAATAAATCCTATATATGGTGTACATATAAACAATTTGGAAACTCTTACCCTGGTCGTTGCCATTTGTTTGTCTACAGTTAAGAAAACACAATGAAATTTAAATGAAAAACATATAAATTGTAAGAAAATGTGAATATGACTAAACTCATTAGTTAAACAAATAATTTTTTTTTTTAAAAACTCAAGAAAAAAAATAATCTACAAACCTTTTTGAATCAGGACTGGTGGGCCTGTGAATCAGATTCGGTTTTGTAATGGGAGCCATTGTTTTTGACTCAACTGGATCACAAACTACAAGAAATGTGATGATAAGAGGAGAGTTAAAAGCTAAGTGCTAAATATTCAGTCCTTTCAGTAAAGTTTTAGTAAAGAAAACTGATGACAGAGACATGGACTTTAAAAGTTTGGTGTAAATGAGAGTAGCGCACCCTTGGTGTCCAGTGTCCGGGGTTGAACAAAGGAGGGTTTGACCACTTCAAACCACCAAAACAGCTCTGCCATAAACACAAGGTAGTTGCTCTAAAACAAATACACACAGTTAACAAAACATGGTATGGAAGAGGCACAAACATTATAAATGATTCAAATGGGTTATGGTTGTGTTACATGTGTAAATAATCTTTAATATGAAAATGGATGTGTGGTATAAGTAAGTAACTTTCATACTTTGTGTTATTGATCATTTTTAAACATATCAAATGTTACATTGACCCAAATTAACATGATACTATGGTGCTGCCTGGTAATATGAGCATGCAGCAAGTATTGCACTGGAAGCAATATTAGGATTTGTATGAATGACTTGAAATATACTATTAATGTTTTGACATTATTGCTTTAACTGAATCTAAATATTTATATTAAAAATGGAAATAAATGATTTATTTATTTTATTTATATTTTATATTGTGTGTGTGTGTGTATATATATATATATATATATATATATATATATATATATATATATATATATATATATATATATAAAACTATATAGAAATCAATCAAGATGTAAAACAATATAGAAATCTAATTTTGGATATTGGGTTGATATAAGTTTTTTAAATAAAATACTCAGTACACATATTTAAGTATTTCGTAAAACAAATATAATATGATATTTCTTGCTTTAATTAATCTTTGTTTAAAAGAGAATTTGTAAGACGGGCTGGGTGTTTAAAATTCAGTACATGCAGTGTTGCTGGCTAATAAAGACCTATTCAGTGCTACTGTGTGCCTCTCTATCCACTCATCTCCTTTTCTTAGAATTAAAGCTAATGGTCAGAATGATGTCACTTATAAACACATGTAAACAACATAAACAGTTCCACTGCCTTTAAACTTTCATTATTTAATACTAGTGTTAGAATTCTAAAACTATGGTCCAATCCAAAAAGTAGGTGAATCTTTTTCTTTGTATCTCTGCTTTTCTGTTTTTTTCAAGTGATTGTTCTGAAAGCTGGTTCTGTGCTGAAGCAAATGGTACATTCTGATACCATTTAAATTCAAGCTCTCTCTCTCTCTCGCTCCCTCTCTCCCTCACACACACAGTATGATTCAATTTCCCCAGAAAGAAGATTTCCCCAGAAAGCATGTCTGACTTTAAAACCTTCTAAAATCTTACAATCAAATCTATATTATTTACTTAGGTTTAGGCTCAATACACAAATTAAACAGAGTAAATATATTAGTATAATAGATTACCATTTAAAAAACTCAAGTTTATTATTGTAATTACTGATCCAGCATAAATGTGATTACAATGAAACTCATTACAGCAGTGCATATATGTGTGTGTTATCAGCATGAGCAGATGTAAGGGTGTGCTATCAAAAGACACAAATTTTACCAGATCCCAAAAGGGCGCCTTAAAAGCACATTTAAAAAACAAACACACATTCCAGTCTCACCTCACGTAGCTATGTTTTCACTTCCATGATGGTTACCTTAATGGAGCTGGAGGCATAGAGCATGTCCTCCAGGCTGAAGTGGCAGCAGTTGTTTAGGTTCTCGGTACAGAAGCCTTGGATCAGCTGTAGATTGTACAAACTGTCAGCCAATGACATCGTCTCCTTCACACAGATATCTGAACAGGGCGGGAACAGAGCACTTAGGACCTCCAATGAAAAGGCACATAGATGAGTCTTTGTGTGTGTGTGTGTGTGTGTGTGTGTGTGTGTGTGTGTGGTGTGTGCGTAACAAATTCCGAAGTCTTGAATGCTAGAAGTCACGAGGTGGAGTGTTATGGCTTGAAAAAGCGCTCCAACGTCCACTCTTCCTCGTCTCCTTCCAGCATTTCCTTCTATTCTTTCCACTTTTTCTCTCTTCCCCTCTCTCTTCATATAATGGAATGTTCTGATACTTATTTTACCCCAAGCATCCGGTACAACTTTATGATTTTATTTAAAACAAAAAAGTATAAATTAATAACTTGCCGTTAAATAATAATAATAAAAGAAAAACTAAAATCTCCCCAAAATTTGGTGGTGTTTATAACTGGTTAAACCTCCATCAA
The DNA here is from genome assembly GCA_019802435.1 of Corydoras maculifer. Lineage (NCBI taxonomy): Eukaryota > Metazoa > Chordata > Actinopteri > Siluriformes > Callichthyidae > Corydoras > Corydoras maculifer. Next base: position 1,980,537 of record JAFMOD010000781.1, read on the forward strand.
CCATCAAACAAGAATTCCTATTACAATTTTTTTATAGATTTTATATTATTAATAGTAATAATAATATAATTTTATAATACATGTTTATAATACTACATAAAAAGGCTCCATTCTTTTCTCAGTGTAAATAAACATGTTGAAACACTTTGCATTTACAGAGACAAACCTTCAAAACTTTTTGGTGAAACGTTCTTATCTAAGTCCGAACAGACTCAGGAGGACCCATTTAAAATGCATCATCACTCAGTTAGCTTTAACAAGATAACACTATTCAACATCTAAAACACCAGTATGAAGGATTTGTCAATTTGACTTTCCTAACAACATTTCCCCAAAATAATTGATTTGCATGTTTTTTATGCCCATATAAAACACCCTTTTGTTTTATACACAGACCAGTTGTATCAAAGCTGAAGGGTACACATTCACATTCTTAGCCACTGAGCTCTGTAACGCTTTTGAGATAATAACTAGTTAAACCCGCAAGGTCAAGCTTGGGAATGAGACAATAATATAATAAAGGCTTAGTCTTTGGAAGCAAGGATGAATTATGGCAAAATGTAAAATATATATACTTATAAAATGGGCAGGTCAGGTCCTTAAATCTGATTTGCTGAGCCATTCTCCAGCCGTGACATCACTGACAATACTGCACACCTCTGACTGGTTCACATTCGCCAATCAATCAATGTGTGATTTACAGGCTTTAAAATCACTTACCATTAATGGAAATACAGATAATATGAATATCGAGAAATTTCTCTATGCGCACCAAGTCGGTATTACTCAGCAATCAGTACACTTTTAAAAACTGAACTATATTACAGTAGCGGGCATGCATTATTGAGAATAAATCACGGTAAAGAGATATTATTAGAGGCATGACACAAAGCGTGTACAGTTACACCTCTTTTCTGTGATTTATTTGCAATAATGCACAACCTTTTTTGTTTGTGTGTTTGATTCATAATGCATTTGTCCAAAACATAATAGTTAACAAACTGGTCTTCCACTACATATTTTTGTCCAGTTTTTAAAAGCGGTTTCTAGAACAATTTAAAATGACATCGAGTGGCCAAATAATAAAACATAATTTATAAGCCTCAGCCGCAACAGGCTTAGTGTTCGATGGAAAATTGGCTCACTGTTTATATTAAAGCAGTATTTTTTATGATATTAAATAATGCATTGCATATATGAAGTGATAACAAGCAAAATATTTTGATAATCTTCTTTTAAAAACCACCTCTATATCATGTTGAATTACTTTACCCTTAATTAATTTGTGAAGTTTGTAAAGTATAAAATTTAGTAGAAAATGAAATGGGAAATTTATCCATAGAATACAAAATTGATTAATTACCACTAATTACTTAATTAATTGATTCATGTGTCATCATCGACAATAAACAATTGTTAAAAGTACAATACACAGCTGAAACCATTTATATTTATGACCAGCATTTTGCAAACTATCAAAAAAACATTTAGGGTTAGGGTTAGGGTTTAGGAGGTACGAAAATGTTTGCTTTACTTCATATCATGTTATATTAAATCAATGAATCAACATAATGAATCAAATTAATCAATTCAAGCACTATTCTGAAGCATCAGTAAACCCTTTTGCAGAAAACAGATGTCTTAGTGGAAATGTCTGTTCTTTTTGCAGCAGTACCTTCCAGTGGTACCGCATTGGGACAGTAGAAATGCAGCAGTGCTGCCAGAGCACATCCATCTGTGTTGTCCTTCAGAAGGTTATCCACCAGAGGGATACAAAGGGCAGTTTGTACTTTGGGATCCTCCTTCCTGTATTGAGTCTAAAATAGTAAAATGAAATAAAAAATGTGTTAGACTTAATACGATACAAATAAATCCATAATTTAAAAATTATATCTGAATAAATAGCATAGTTAAGCTCTACATATTTACATATTAAACATTAATATGTAAAAAAGTGTGAGACTTTCATCCCAGTTTTCACTTATTTTTAGGGAAAACTGTGATACAGATAGAGGCAGCAATCATCACATGCACAGGCATATTGGCAACTTATAAAGAGTGATGTTATTCTATATTGTTGGTGGTTGATGCGTAGGAGGTAAAAGCACACAGTTAAAACAGGGTCTGTTATTTGCTTGTGGTGGTGACTAGTTCTAGGTTTTGTCTTTTGAAAACTTAGTCCTATGCGAAATAATACTTCTGACAATGCTCATGTTGAAACTTTGAAAACCTAACAAAACTGCATGTTTAAAACAATATATATTACTTTCCCCTTGTTGAAACTTAATTGTACTGGTGTGAAAGTTAGAGAACACAAACACACTTATCTGTTTGGGGCCATTAAACATGCAGCAACAGACATGCATTATGATCTAAATGAAGAAAGGCATCATTTAATATTGAGTCACAGAGTCAGTTATATGAAAGGGACACAAAGGTCAGGGTTAGGACAAAACGTAAGCCTTTTATAAGACTTACAGGTACCAGTCTCCAGTACCATTTGCTGGATGACTTCTGCCCCGGTAAAAACAAACAAAAGCAGAAATTAAACAATATATAAAACACATTTCCTTTAAATATCAAGAGAGCTTATTACCCCCCCCCCCCCTCCTATATTATCATCTGTCCCCCCCCCCCCCCCCCCCCCCCCCCCCCCCCCCCCCCCCCCCCCCCCCCCCCCCCCCCCCCCCCCCCCCCCCCCCCCCCCCCCCCCCCCCCCCCCCCCCTAAAGTAATTTAATTAGTTTTTTATAAAATATTTTTTTATACTCTGCTTGTTGTTATATGCAGAGCAGTCAACTAATAGCCCTTTGTGATGACATTTCCTTAAACGGTGGAAACGTTAATGTGTGATTAGTCGCATGACGCTGATGAAATAGAAATCTGCCAGTCAGAACGCACAAGGCTCTTAAAGGAAAAGCAAGTGACACGCCAATCGGTTTATTGCACGTGACGCCCAAAACACCCATAAATCAACTCATCACAACAGCAACGGTCTAAATGAAGCAGCGGGGTGTGTGAATGATGGCTCGCTAAAATAAGGCCCCTTGAGTTGCTTTTTGGTGATTGTGAAGAGTACATAAACCTCTGCAGGATCCCGAAGAGTAAGTATGTGAAATGCCATGTTAATCAAAGCACATACAGCTATAGACTTTCGACTTCAAACTACTTTCAACCTATAAAATATGCTCCAATGTGACTGAATTAAATATGATAATCGTAATAAAAAGACCACTCTTAATATTCCAATTAGCTTTTAATAAAAGTCAATATGCCATTAAACCAAGTAATACAAATTGCACATTTAACTGTATATATTATATGCTTCTTTCCTGGTTCCAATTGCTCTAAACACAGTCGCTAGATTTTAATCCTGTATACAAAATATCATTTAGAACCCACCTTAGGTTCAGGGGACCTCGCTTCAACTGTTTTTCTTGTCTTTTGTTCTTGAACCAAGCTTTCCCTCAAGTATTCATTTACCTAAAATAAAACCACACACACAAATATGTATAAGATACATAAAATAAAAAACATATATATAATTAATGTCCACAATCTTATAAAATCACTGGTCACTTTATTAGCCACACTTATTCTCATTCTACACAGAAATTGATAAAGTGATCCATTTTGCCTACAGCGCATTACACAGAGGAATTAGTCCTCCACATTTAACCCATCTGTGCAGTGTAACACACATATATATACACATATTGAGTGATGTGAACACACGTTCCTGGGGTGCCTTACCTAAGGGCACTTCAGCCAGAATTTGGTGGGATCAGCTATTGAGACCTTCATGTCACAAGGCTGATTCCTGTATTTTCCCCCCTCATACTCAGTTTTTTTATTCTGTTATCTGATGATCAGAACCATCACAGAGCAGGTGTTCTAAGAGTAGTGACCACTTTTGAGCACTGTAAAGCCATTCAAGTGGTGGCAGTGTGTTTGTGTTTGTGTGTGTGTGTGTTGTTGTTGTTGTAGCAAATGGATCAGAGTGATGCAGCCGAAATCCCAAACCTCAGTGTGAGTGTTGCTGCAAAAAAAACAGTCCACCCACCAAAAATAAATACAAACAGCAGCAGCATCTTAGTCAGTAATGCTTTGTATTATTTATAATCGTTGCCACATTTCATGTACAAATGGTTCTGTGTAATTATGTTTTTTAAAGCGGATGAGAAGTGACATAGCGACAACCTTGTTAATCCATGTGGTCACAACCTCTTCAGCATCATAAGGAAAGTCTTCTTCAGGAAAAAAAGGTGAATATTTTTGGACACAGGTGAGCACTCTCTCAATGTTGATCATTTCCACAGTGTATGACATCATCAGTGTGTCAATCATTGCCAGATGAGAGCTCTGTAAGAGAAAATTACACATTAGTTTCTTTAGACACTTGAACCAAGTTACTATAGTTCAAATTTAGCATTAAACTATGATATTAAAGCTACAATTATAAATTTTTTAAATAACACAGACTTATAGGAATTACAAAAATATACAAACAATAATAAATAATACCAATACAGACAGAGATGATCTACAAATACTCACTGTCAAAAAAAAAATTCCAATTTGACAACTGTCCAAACTACACCTGAAATTGCTTTGTGTAGCAATTTCACCTTAGGGTATGACTGGAGTTGGATAATCAACTAAATACCACATTACCTGGTCAATATGGTAACAACACTAATGCACTGTACTGTAGCAAGCAGTAGTGTATAAACATGGTGGCCTCCTAGAAGTTTGTCCAATGTAGATATTAAATGTTTATTCTAATTAAAACTATTAAAATAGCAATATATTCTAAAAAAAAAACTTCTCAATTCCTACACAATGCACCTCAAATATTTATACTCATATTTATCTGCCTAAAATATAATGTGCATCACTAAACATTTTATTAAAGCTGAACATTTTGCTTTTTAGATAAAGAAAAGCTTTTAGATATTATTTTTAATTCAAACAATAATAATTATAATAATAATAGAAATGAAATCATATAGTTTTGTATTTCTTTCTAAAGGTCATGACATTTTTAGTCAAAATTAATATATGTGTGTATGTGTGTGTGTGTGTGCGTTTGTGTAGTACGATAATGAACAACATTTTTTTGACCTTTGAAATCACGTTCACGTTAACATTTGAAACCCACCTTTTCCTGAACATTGTTGAGTATATAAATACCAGTCAGTCACATTTTGAATAAGATGCCATCGCACTTTACTTTTAAAGTTCAAACTAAAGCATATTTAATTACTCTTTGTTTTCACTAAGGCAATTTTTTTAGTATAAAGTGACATGGCTGCACAGCAGTAAGCACCATCGTCTGAGGTTTAATGAAATTCTGCAGGTCATTACTAAGTCTTGCATGCGATTACTTTGGGCTGTTAAATTTTCTCCAACATTCAAAGATTTACTGACAAGTTTGTAGACATACTACAACTGTTCTAGCCATTTGGGGTGTACGCATCAGAGGCACTGTGTCACGGCCAACTGTGGATAAACAGAAGGTGGGCATATCAAGATGGGTATACAGAGGTAAAACAATGCCAGATATAATCTGAATCCTCCTACTGTGGCAACTGTTAAAATTAAGACGCCATACATATATAAATATAAAAAAACACCCAGAAGCTGCCATAACCAAAACAAAAACATGAAAACTAATTACTGACTAACTGACTTGTACAGTACCGATCATAATGAAGCTTCATCGTAAACTACACAAAATCTATTTATAATGATAAACACAGTAAATTTATCAGAAAGAGCATAAACCGCAAAAAGTACATATACTTTAAATGTATAAATTTAGCATAGTCAGACATTGCTTACTCCCCAGGGCTTAATGCCTGGGCCCAGCAAATTCTGCAAGCGCAGCAAAAGGTATGAAATGACTGCATGTGTTAAGTGAGATATGCGTCTACAAACAAATTAAATCCACCACATAGCCAAGCACTGCCTTTTAAACCTTATTCTGAAGGCTTTTGTGATGCACAATTCTGTATCAAGCTGAAAGAAAGTTAGGCTTACAAAGAAGCTCAGCTTACGATCATTCTAAAAATTTGGAAAATGCATATTTAAAAAAAAAAACAAAAAAAAAAAACAGTGTTTCTTAAATTTACTTTGACTTTTAGATTGCTGCAGACAGTATAAAGCTGAGATATTTGTTCGCAACAACTTCATTTTATGAAGTAATAGAAGTGCAAATTACCTTTAACAAGGCCATTAACAGTTTCATACCATGACAGAGCCTGGCTTTTGGACTTATTTGTCTTATTTGGTTCAGAGAACACAGAGTCCCTTTTTTATTTGATTTTAAAAGACCTTAAGTACTGATTCATCAGAACAAAATACAGTCATCCATTGCCTTTTAGCCCAAAGAAATCAATGTCACTGTGTGTGATAAAACGCAAGACTTATTTTAAAACAGTATAGTTTTGAGTGACATACTTGCTATTGTGCTGTTATTGTGGTGCTGGACAAAGTTTTACCAAAATAATCTTGTTCCTATATGGCTATATCAGCTGTTCGCGCATGGTGGTTTGTGATGCACTGCCATCCGAGGGCTAAAATTGCACCCCTGGCCTTTGACACTATAATTCCCTCTGATTCTTTGGATCATTTAATGCTATTGAGCATAGTGCCTTGACTGAACCTTGACTGGCCCCATACAGTGACCTGGCCTCTATACTACTAAACACTTTTTGAATAAGCTAGAACAAAAACTATGAGCCAGGCCTTCTTATCAAACATCAGTGGCCGACCAAAATATCCACAGACACTACAACATTTTGTAGAAAGTTTTATTTTATTCAATTTTTTTAATAATAGTCACTAATGGTATGTTTAATGGTATGTCACTAAAGTTCCTGTAGATACTGTGTTAATATTTTAGGCCTTTTTTTATTTAGTTTGTGTTGGTACATGTTGGTGTCTACAAGATCACACATCCAAACAATTTGCCCAAAGCCTTTAAAAAAAAGACCCACACCACCACAGACAAGCCCTTATGCTTTAAAGCGGAGACAAAGTTCTATGCTATCTCGGTGTCTTTGTGTTTGTGACCAACCCACCTCTGGTTTTTAATGCCAAAAAGCTTTACTGTTGTCTAGCAAATTATATAGAAGTTTATTAGTGGTTAACAGCAAGAACCCTTCACTTATATAAGTGGCAAAATTCCCAAGATCTTATTCATGTCTGCAATTTATTATTTCTGATTCCCAGTCAAAGAGACACATGCAGCCCCGAAGCCATGGGTTGTTTACCAAAAGTGAATAATAGCCACTCAAACCATATTCCATATTTCTTTGGGTCAGTATAGTTATACATGCACACAACTTTGTATAATGTAATAAAAAAAAAAACGTTTATTTTAATTTATACTAGAAGTCAGCAATGAACGGCTAAAATCCCTTAGTGAGGCAATATCTTTCAAAATAAATATAGATTCCACCACAAATTCCTGTCATACAGTTTAGTTTACACATCTGTACATTAAATGTTTATACAACATACAGCTAACAGCTGTAAAACCACTCATTACTGACAGCCATTCCTTTTAAGGCTTAATGCATCATTACAAATCTACAGCCACCAACTATATCTTTAAAAATGTCATTGGAAACTGAGGTTTTCTTTTTTAAGAAACCAAATGAGACAAAACAAGGAACACGATGTTGGCTTGTTGGAAAGTTACACCTGCATTTAAGGGGTGCTTGAATTTGAGACATTTCAGTTGTAACTCTGTTACTTCAGTTAAATGGCATTTTTTGACAAACAGAACTATATTATCTGCCTGGTGCTTTGAAGAAATATGAGCCCTGTTGTCACACTGTAAACACAGGTACCAGAAACTATTAATCTTACGGTCACACAAGAGCGTTTGTTTACATTCTTTGACCTTTCATAGACTTCAGTGCATTTTATGGAAATTTACCCTAAATGTTACAAAGGGTAGAACAGGTTTTGGTACAGATATGACAAACAACGTCAGAGATGATGCGTTCGGCTCTACATTGATCTGCTTTGATTTACCATATGTACAGTGAGGGCATTTAACATTTTCAATATTTCGGCATAAATGTGACATAAAACCACATCATTAAAAAAAATACAGATTAATATAAACAGTTTATTCCAGATGAGCACTAATTCTGTTGCAGCTGTTGTTTATAAATTGTGTTCTGTAATATAGCCACTAGATGGCATTTTTGTTAGTGAAACTGATAAATACTTTACATATACATTTGGTCATTTAGCAGAAAGCGACTTATAAAGTAAACACAGGGTTGGTCACAGCAGCCCTGGAGCAATGAGGGAGCTTGCTCAAGGACCCATATTGGTAAATTCAGTGGACCTGGGATTTGAACCCACAACATTTAGATTGATAGCCCAACACCCTAACCACTGAGCCAATTTATTAACAATTTTGTTTTCAATAAACACATCTATGAATCAGGCGGCACAGTGGCTTAGTGGTTAGCACGTTCGCCTCTCAGCGCTAGGGATTCCCGGTTCGAATCCCCATCTGGTTTCCATGTTCTCCCCGTGTCTGCATGGGTTTCCTCCATGTTCTCCGGTTTCCTCCCACAGTCCAAAAACATGGATCAAGTCAATTGAGTTTTCAAAAATTGCCCCATATAGAGTGTGCCTGTGTGAGTGAGTGTGTGTCCAGCGATGGATTGGCGCCCTGTCCTGGGTCTATCTGCTCAGCGCCCGAGATGTTCTCCCCTGGATGGGCATGGGGAACCCCACCGGGACCCTAATAGAGGATAAAAGCGGGAGATAATGAATGAAATCTATGAATCAAACCTTGTTTTTTTATATATTAGTGTGTTTGTAACCATTTTATCAAAGCAAAGTGGCATGCAAGACAGTGTATTACTGGGAGGAAAAAAAACACTGATTTTTATAAAATAGAGTTACATACATATAAAAAAATATGTAAAGGTACAGATAATCTACATTCTGTTATTGTAGAAGTGCAAAGTTCATCTATATAGTAAGTGAAAAACATGTGCAGAAAGAATGAGCACATCTGCACAATAAACTAAATGTGTGTAGATTTCTGTAAAAAAACATTTCAGATTGATTTTCCTCACACAGAGGGCTACTGAAAACAGACCATACAAACCAAAACTGTGAAGAGATCTAACATGGTGCATAACAAAAGAATCCAATTCTAAAGTACTACTGTATGCTCTGTTGAATTGTTTGTAAAGTTCAGAGCAATGGTGCTAAACAAACACACTTTAACTCTTTATCGGTTTTCTGCCAAAATAGCTGCTCTTTTGCTCTGTGTACATAAAGAAATTCAGTGCCTTTGTATTTCTTTCCGACTCGAAGGGTGGAGCCAAATAAGCAAAACATATGGAGACAGAAAAACAAAAAATCAGAATGAGAGAGCGAGAGAGAGCACAAAATAGGCACGCTCTCAGTCTCAGTCATGGTAAGAGTGCCTCCTATGTGCCAGACTTCTCTAGCATTTAGACCACACCCACAATCACACTGCAGCACCAAACACCTCATGGACACCCACACACACAGAACAGCGTTCTCATCATTTTGCTCTTGAAGCAAACAGTATAATCCCGGAGATCACCTCTCACTTCACTCTCATGAATTATAGGGAAAACTGCTTAACTGACAATTTCATGGTACACTGTGTCTATACACAGACTGCTGTTTCATCAAAACCCACAAGCTCCTCATGAAATAAAAAAATATCATTATTAATCCTTGTGGGAAATTGCAGTTAATACAGTTTAGCCATTTTAAGCATTACAAATACACTAAAAATAAAAGACAAAGTCATAAAACAATAACCATAGTGGCGAAGAAGGCAGCACATCTGCCTTTCAGCGTTGAGGAACGAGGTTTAAATTCTGATTCCTCCAACAGTCCAAAAACATTGATTCAGGGTGAATTGGCTGCACTGAATTGCCCCTATAAAATGATATAGTCTGTGCAGGACTGGCACCCTGTTCTGGGTGTATCTGCCCATTGCCTGAAACGTTCTCCTTCCACCCCCCAATGACCCCGTGTCATGCCATGGACACTGATGAACCTAATTTCATGACAGATGTTGGCTGTTGCTAAAAAAGTCTAAATGTTCTCCTTCAACTTTAGCCTTTAAATCTCAACACCCTACATCAACCATTTCCTCTTCTTTCAAGTAATTTCAGACAAGCTGAGGCATTCAGGAGGTCAATTGTTAATTTATTATTTAATCCTTTCGCTTTGAACAAGGTCAATGGAGGTGATGGAGCTAATACAAGCACTTGTAAGATGAAAGGCAGGAAAACACCTTGGACAGGTGGTCACTTCACTGCAGGGTGCAAACACACACACACACACACACACACACACACACACACATACCTCAAATATAAATTCTGAGCATGTGTTTGGAGTGGTGTAGAAAACTAAAGACCCAATCCAAAAAGGGAATAACATCCCAACCCCATACCTGACTGGTTCCTCCTACCCAGGAATTAAAAACAGGTTTTTAACCGTGAGGTGAGAGTATTAATCACAGCTCCATTGTGCCAACCTGACCACTTAAAAGGGGTTTCTACATTGAAAAAATGGATTAAGCATATGGGCTAACAATTTTGTTAAAAAAACTTCTGAGCCCATGGTATCAGGACAGTTTGTGATGTGATGCCATTAAGTTCTCAAAATGTAATGCACATTCTACAGTGGTTTCTGGATTAGCGCTGCATAAACTGATATTTTTTTAGGGCCTGTCGGCAGTCATATGCTTGTGGTTGAGGAAACAGCCTTGCAACCTAAAGGTGCTGGTTTGATTCCCACCCCCACCAAGTACTATGTCTGAAGTGCCCTTGGGCAAGGCACCTAACACCAACTATTCTCTGGGCACCAGGCACGTGTCCTTACTTCACTCAGTGTGTGTTTCACTGCAAGGATGGGTTAACTGTAAAGGACAAATTCCTGTGCATGTAAGCAGTTTAGGCAAAATAGATCACTTTATCATTTTAGTAAAAGCATTGAAAATGGGTTTTTTTTACTGCTGTTCAGCTGACTTTCAATTCTCCAAGCTAAAGTGGTACGTCATCTGTCTTTGCCAACAAAGACAAAGGATACATAAAAAAAAAAATTTGTTAGTACACACTAAATTATATCCAGTATGCACTGCTTGAAAGCTCCTTAGTGGATGATGTACATGATCAAACATTATTATCTAGTTCTAGCTTATCTAACTTTATATCATTTGTCCATCAGCTTTAAAATCTCTCCTGATTCAAAAGGTCAACTGAGGAACTTTTACATACCTCTAGAAGACTACTGTAAACTGATGACTGTGTACTGTATAATTTGGCTGTGTGCAATTTTGAATGCAGCCTGGGATTTGACAGATGCTTCTTTCATAATAAATCAGGATGCTATTAACTGCTATCAAATTATGGGACACTTCAAAAGAGTATAACTATAAATACATACAGATATTTTACCAGTTAACATCCATCCATCCATCCATCCATTCATTATCTTCCACTCAATTGTATACAAGGGTCTAGGGTTAAAGGGGTTCTCTATGCCCATCCATGTTTTGAAGAATGTTTTGGGAACTGGGCAGATATACCCAGGAGAGGGTGCCAATCTATCGCTGGGCACACTCACTCACACATACACTATACACATATACACTATAAAGGGGCAATTTAGAGCAGCAAATTTCCTTAATTCCATTCTTTTGGAGTATGGGAACAAAGCGGAGATGGAAAGAACATGGAAACGCCACCCAAATCAGCATTTGAACCTGGATCCCCAGCACTGAGAGGCAATGGTGCCACACCAGGGAACATTTATAATATAAAAATATTTATTATAAAAAAACATTCTAAAAATAATTGAAAACATCTCTGTAAATGTGTCAAATCCGTCTTCCAAATACATTTTAGTTATCATCTCTGCATATTAAATAATTAGAGATGTTAATATAAATATTTTAGAAAAGGCAGTGTGTCAGGGAAGATGGGCTAATTCAGGGCCAATATTCAAAATATTGATACTGTGAAAAAGAGAAGCCAGCAAAGGAAATACACTGTAAGCGTGTGTGAGTGGATGAATAGGAAAGGAAAAGAAACAAAACCCAGAGAGACATGGTGAATATGCATGCAAGTAAATGCATGCATGCACCCAGACAGAGAGAAATGTGTGTGTGGCTGTGTGAGTCAGAGAGAGTGGGCTAAAGGCTGAGCAACATGGTGATGAAGAGAGACTTGGATTGAAGGCATGTGTGAGTGAGTGAGTTTAAGAGAGAGAGAGAGAGAGAGAGAGAGAGAGAGAGAGAGAGAGAAAGAGAGAGAAAGAGAGAGAGAGAGAGAGCGATGACTGCAATGCAGAGATCAGCACAGTTCTATTCAGGTCTTTCACGCCTGTAGTCTTGCTCCTTTTGTGTAGCTATAAGGCAAATTTTATTAACCAATAAAAAGACTTGTTTAATGTGCAAAACAAAAAAAAAAAAACAATACATATGCTTTGCATAAAAGAAATATAATTTCTTACTAAATTCTTAACAGGTTAGGGGCGGCACGGTGGCTTAGTGGTTAGCATGTTCTCCTCTCAGCGCTAGGGATTTCCGGTTCGAATCCCTATCTGGGTAAAGTTTCCATGTTCTCCCCGTGTCCGCGTGGGTTTCCTATGGGTTCCCCGGTTTCCTCCCACTTTCCAAAAACATGGATCAAGTCAATTGAGTTCATCAAATTGCCCCATATAGAGTGTGGAAACCCCCCCTCCCCCCGCGACCTTAATATAGGATAAAGCAGAAGATCCATCCATTATCTTTCGCTTTACCCTATATCAGGGTCACAGGGGGGTTCCCCATGCCCATCCAGGGGAGAACATTTCGGGCGCTGGGCAGATACAACCAGGACAGGACGCCAATCCGTCGCTGGGCACACACTCACTCACACATACACACTCTATATGGGGCAATTTGGAGAACTCAATTGACTTGATCCATGTTTTTGGACTGTGGGAGGAAACCAGAAAACCCGGAGGAAATCCTCGCGGACACGGGCAGAACATGGAAACTCCACCCAGATGGGGATTCGAACCGGAAATCCCTAGCGCTGAGAGGTGAACGTGCTAACCACTAAACCACCGTGCCACCTAAAGCGGAAGATAATGGATAATAAACAGGTTAGATATTTGATTGTTTGTTTTTTCTTTTAACGCCAATAATAATATTTGTAGTTACGGTCCTTAAATCTGATTGGCTTAGCCTTTTGTCCAGCCGTGACATTATTAACAGTAATGCACACCTCTGAGCGCTTCACATTCATACTAATGCATGATATATAATGCATTATTTGAAATCATGTAACATATATGGAAATACAGATAATATAAACAGCAAGTTGATTCCCTGAACCCTTATCACGTTACTCACTGATCAATTTTTATTTGAAAAACCAGGCTAGATTAGGTCACGGAAGACCAGTTTATATTTACATGATCGTTGAACACTCGTTATGGTTTTACTTCTACTAAAAATCTTACAAAAACGTTGAAAAGATTTTCAAAACACATATGTACACTTAATTATTCGAACGTACTGGCTTTTGTGCAAACAATCTTGAACATTGCTTTAAATTCTCCAGCATGTCTGATGTTCAGGTTCTTAACTGTAAAAGAGTGTCATTAATTTTAATTATATCACCTGATGACATACGTCATGGAAAACTGAAGTTTGATTGTTCAACCAAGTTACGGCATTTTGTTTCTTATTTTATAATTAGATTCAAACAACCATAAAGTCAGCAATGTGACACAAGTTACCATTTCTGCAGTAACACAGAAAAACAGAATTAGAAACCAAAGCTGTTTTGAAGAAAAAGGTTTATTATTTAGAGCTGCTTAAAAAGTCACACTGAGCACAAACTCATGGAAACACTGCTTAAATACTGACACGCTTTTCAGTTGCCTAAATTTGCACTATTAGACAACTAGGTTTAAATGGGTTTGACTGTATGCTGCCCTGCAATCATTGTGTTTAATGTCTAATACCCTACCTACTGTGACATATTATCAAAACTATGCTTGCTAATTTAACTTTTCCAAATACAACAAAAATTAAAGTTTTTATTTTTGTTATTGAATTTCATTCTTGTGGTTTCTGTTGATAATGTGGAATGTTGTTTACTTGGTTATGAATTTTACAGTAGGATCTTAATGCTATTATTTCATAGGGTTAATTGATTTTTTTTTTAAATTACCAAAAGACATTGTTCCTAAATATCCTATTTAGGATATTAAACACATTTAACCAACTCAGTACAAAGGCAGCTACTTTTGAAGATGATGTTAACATACAGTTCAAGCAACCCAGGGTTATGAATGTTATCCAAAGGACAAAAGGACTAACAGAGATAAAGCTGCTGGCCTGTTGTCCAGTTTCTGAACCACCAGCTAATACTGGCATGTTTATAACATTTATTTTTCAGGCAAATGCCAGGTAGTGCAAAATGGTGTAAAATTCCATGTAGTAAATAGTAAACAATTTTCATCATTAAACTATGACTAGGCGGCACGGTGGCTTAGTGGTTAGCACGTTCGCCTCTCAGCGCTAGGGATTCCCGGTTCAAATCCCCATCTGGGTGGAGTTTCCATGTTCTCCCCGTGTCTTCGTGGGTTTCCTCCGGGTTCTCCGGTTTCCTCCCACAGTCCAAAAACATGGATCAAGTTAATTGAGTTCTCAAAATTGCCCTGTTTAGAGTGTGTCTGTGTGAGTGAGTGTGTGCCCAGCGATGGATTGGCGCCCTGTCCTGGGTCTATCTGCCCAGCGCCCGAGATGTTCTCCCCTGGATGGGCATGAGAAACCCCACCGCGACCCTAATAGAGGATAAGCGGAAGATAATGAATGAATGAATGAAACTATGACTAACATAGAAACCGTAGCTGTGCAATTTAGACGGAAACAAAAATAAAGTTACACTTCTACATTTCTTACTTGTCCATTTGCTTTATCCTTACATAAAAAACATTGAATTTCTTTTGAAGTAAAAAGTCACGTACTTTAAGAGACTTTGATTTTTTTTTTTTACTTTGATTTTCAGCAAACAGTAATAATTTGGTTATAAAGAATATTTTGTGTTAATATTCAGTAAAAACCCTGTTTTGTTATTTTTAAAATAACAAATTTATTCCACTTTTTCATTAAATAAATAACAAACATGTGAAACCGTGCGTTGTTCCTGTGATTTCTGGCACTTTTATTTTGGTAAAGTTGATTATTTTATGATAATTGTAATAATCGTAATTATTTCCATTCAAGGCTATAATCGGGTCATCTCTGTAAACAAGGAAAACAATAAGTAAATAAGGAGATTTCTTACCATTTGGATAGGTGTTTTACAGAGGTCTCTCTCAGTAACAAGTCGTTCCTGATCCGTTACATACAGGCCTTTCTGAGCCAGTGCCTGGATGACCCCATTGTGACCCAGAAGAGGTCTTGCTGCATCACTGCGCAGGATTAGACTGCCAGCCCGGCAATACAGCTCTGCTGATAGCAGGAGAGATACCACTGGAGGCTTCAGGTGCTCCTGCTCATACTGATCCTTATAAAACGGTTGTTCTAGCTCCACTGGAATGTTGTCTAGACACACACACACACACACACAAGAGAATGACAATCAGCTGATAGACAATGCAAAGTCAGTCAAAACATGGTTCTGCTGTTAATCAATAAAACATGATGGAGTACATGCAGTAATCTGATTTACAAAAAGCTTTTCATAACACCTGTGTAAAAAAATTATAATATGTAATGCACGAAAGCAAACTAACCCCAACTCTCATACCCTATTTACAAAAATATATGATTTGCCATTATATATTTGCTCCCAATGCCAGACCCAAACAGACAGACAGACAAAAATGAATAAAAAGTTTATTAACCAATTATTTAGTCATTTTAATGTACAAAAATATAGATTCTAAATTAAATAACAAAAATAATTGGGCAAATTTCATTTATTAAAAACAAGTCAGTTCTTCACCAAGTCTCAGTTCTCCTTAAATTTTATTTTGAAATGTTAGGTACTTTTCATGGTTTAGTGGTTAGCACATTCGCCTCTCAGCACTAGGGATTCCAGGTTCCAGGTTCGAATCCCAATCTGGGTGGAGTTTCCATGTTCTCCCCGTGGGTTTCCTCCGGGTTCTCTGGGTTCTCTGGTTTCCTCCCACAGTCCAAAACCACAGATCAAGGTCAAGTGAATTCTCCAAATTGCCCCATATAGACTGTGTCTGTGTGAGTGAGCGTGTGCATAGTGATGGATTGGCACCCTGTCCTGGGTGTATCTGCCCAGCACCTGAAACGTTCTCCCCTGGATGGGCATGGGGAACCCATTTACATATAAACAACAACCTTGCAGTGAATTTTTCAGGCTAACCAATGACTCAATTCATTCACATATGGGCACAATCGGATATTAAATTGACTTTAGACTACTAACCAGGCTTGATAAAGATCAGCATGACATTCTTTTGCATACATACAGCTTTTGTGGCCAATGTCATGAAAAGTGTATTGATATAGATATAGACAAATGGTTTTTCTTAAATAAGTTGTTTATAAAGCACACAACTAAAACTCAAATCTATTCAAATCAAACTAAACACAAAGTTAAACCATTACAAATACTGTACAGTGAAATCGCAGTCACCTCCTAGTCATGTTGTTCAGGTCACGAGTTTTCATGTCATCACTTTTTTTCATAAACATACACCATCAACTACTGTAATCTGCTGGATGAGCAAAAGCTGCGACAAATTTATTAAACATGTGCCACTTCCACAGAAACAAACACACACTTCCTGTACTTTATCCCTACAACTTTTTTCACTTTGTGCTGGCCAACCATAGGAGAAGAGAAGCAGGAAACGGCTAAGTCCGGAAAAGCAAACCCACAGAGGAAGACAGGAGTCAGCCTATATGGCAATGAATCCCCCTGCAATGTTTACCTTTATTTGAAGGATTTGTACTACTGTACAAGCAGCTACAATAAATCAGAGCAGATCTTAAATGTTAGAATTCAAATTATTAAGATTAAGACATTTAATGTGTCATTTTAATGTTATACTGTACAAAACATTACAGGCATAATGGCATAGTTTTTAGTCTTTTTATTTTTTTCTGTACAAAAAGTGAGGTCCCTGTGACATGTTTTGACAAGTCTGTAGCAGAGGAACTCCAGTGGCAGTGGCCTGCGCACAGAACCGAACTTAACACCACTGTAAACCTCTAATATAAGGTCAATAGTCGAGTGGCAGCCAGCTTTTAAATTCAACATCAGAGAACAGAAGTTTCCCACAATGTTAATTAAAACACATCTTTTAACATTTTAAAGCATCTGTTATGATTATTTTTACTCCGTAATGTTTTTTAACTCTCTAAATTTCAATATATGCATATCATTATGAAGTCTCTTATAACATCACAAATGGTTCACATGTCTATAATTATCTCCTTTTGTACTGATTGGCCAATTAAGCGTACTTTATTTCTAGGTACAGGCCATTATAACGAATGACAAGACAGTTTCTATGGGAACTACACAGTCATTATGTTATTGTGCATCCAGTCTCTTTTTAAAAAAATATTATGGTTTTATTGATTGATTATTGTATTGTATTGATTATTTAAAGAGACACAATCAATAAAATCTGTTAACTGCCGCAGTACAAACCTTTTTTCCTCTTTTCCACATGCACAATCGTTTAGGTGCTGCATGCTGGTATAGCAATTTGAATGAAGCCATTTTGGAGGCTTTTGGAGTGATTGGAGGCCATTGCTATGCACTTTCCACAGCAGAGATCATGCTGGGATCACGTCCTGGATGATACATCCTTCATTTAGCAATAAAGTATAAATAATAATATTAAATTAATACATGAATTTAAATAATTATTCATGGTGCGTGGCATGGTGGCTTAGCACCTCTGCCTCTCATGTTCGAATTCGAATCTGAGTACAGTTTCCATGTTTTCCACGTGTCGGCATGGGTTTTCTCTGGGTTCTCCGGTTTTCTGCCACAGTCCAAAAACATGGATTCAAGGTTAATAGAATTCTCTAAATTTCCCCATATAGAGTGTGTTTGTGTGAGTGAGTGTGTACCCAGAGATTGATTGGAGCACTGTCCTGGGTGTATCTGTCCCAGTGTTAGAAACTTGGGCATGGGGGAACCCCCCATGACCCTAGTAGAGGATTAATTGGAAAATAATCAATAATAATTATTCATGGTGTGAATATTTTAGAGTCACCTATGTATTTTATGTGTGTGTCTATTAAAACTGTCGTTTATTTTGCGAAGAAAAATAGTTTGAACACAGCAAACAACAGTTGTGTTCATTTCTGAGTCACATGTGACAAACCTCCATGGGGCACTGTGATGTAACAAATGCACAAACACACATGCACACTTTTTTTTTAATGACTAGCTTTTTGTTTAAATAATAAATTACATCATTTGTTCTAAGTCAGTGGTCATGCAGTTGGAACAGAGAAAAAATTGGGATGTGGCTTTATTTTTTTAAACAGGAAATGAGCAATTCTGTAGCCACTTAGTAAGGACTGCAATGTGCACATTTCATTAGTTGACCATGACAGAATTTAAAATTGCTCAGAACAGAAATGCTGCACGGAATGTAGTGACTTCACTCTGGTAAGAATAAAATGGCTGAGTCACAACATACACTGAAGGATACTTTTAAGAAGATTTACAAGTAACCTTAATATTAAGGCTTTTAACCATCGACCATGCTTGTGTCTAATGAGATCATTACCATACACAAATAAAGGTTATTTTTTTAAAAAACATATAGTAAACAATGCAATACTCAGTTAAATTTTAAATGTAATAAAATAATACATATTTGTACAATAATTTGTGGAAAATAATTTGTACAAAAACTTCTGGAAGTCAGCTGTTTAAAGCTTATCATAGACATCTAAGCATCTGTATATGTGTGAATTGAACAGAATATTTTCAATACTTCTTGGTAAAAGATTGAGAAATTGTACATTTCAATGTCCTGTGACATTTAACTTTATATAAAGTAAAAAAAAAAAAATTCATTAAAAAAAAAAAAAAAAAAAAGGGTGTGCAGGATCAGATAAGGATCAGGATACAGTGTAGCTGGTTTTCTCTATAACTACTGACTTGTGTTGTTCTCATTTGTAAGTCGCTTTGGATAAAAGCGTCTGCTAAACGACTAAATGTAAAGTATATGCAGAGAAACTTCTGTATCTGAGCTCAAAAACTCAAAATAAATGTTTCGCAAATGAATTAGTAATAAAACAAAGTTATCCGTTAAGTAAATATACTGCAACTGCAGCAGTTAAGGATACTTCATGGTTACACTATACAACTAGATGTATTAGTGAACATTCATGTTATTAATAACATAAAGAACAAATAGGCATACCATAAGATTAAAAATCAATAACAAATAAGCTGTGTTTGTACTTGTACGTAAAAACAGCATTTAAACAGCTGAACTTAATTAAAATGTCAGTAGCTGCATTAACTTAATAGTCAATTAATTTGGAGATCAATACTCTTGTGTTTGTTCTGAAGGTAGAATGCTGATGACAGACATGCATTACTACAAACAGGCATCAGCATACAAATGCACAAATGTGGCAACATAGTAGTTAGCTTGAGAAAATTGCTACAGGGCTGGTTTAAATAACAAACTGAGAACCGAGTAGAATCTTAATTTACTGTGGTAAATAACAGCTCACATTTAGTTCAAATATGAAGTAACATGACTTACATTAAGCAAAAATGAAAAACAAGGTCATCTTGGTTAACCTACATCCAATTCAAACTGAAAAACGTCTTTTGAACTTTTGTTAAATAGGTTCAATCAAATCACAGTGGCTCTTTGGATCTGAAAGTGACTGATCTCCAGGGTTGATCAAAGTGTGTGTTATGCAGTAAAAAAAATAAGCAAGCCTGTACTGCATGACCCAAATAGCAAATAAATGATGGCCTGGTGGTGGCCCACATTCCAGTGTGAACCACAACTGGTTGTTTGAAGTCAGAGAAGTCCTGACGAAGCTTTAACTTTAAACTGTACACTGTGTCCGATCACAGTCTGTTTTATGCTAAATGTACAATGACAAGCAGAAATGAAAAGTTACGTGTTCATTTTTGTTTAATTGCGGAACATTTTGGATTTGAAAAACACACCAAATAATCTATCAGGACTTTTTTTTTTAAGATTTAGCAATATCAACAACAACAACAACAAAAACCCACACAACTAAAACCTTATTAATATGCTCCTAGATGTTTGTAAAGGCTTGGACTTCACTCATAAACAACCAACATTCTACATCAATCTGCTTTCATTCATTCATTCATTATTTCATGCTTTATCCTCTATTAGGGTCGCAGTGGGGTTCCCCATGCCCATCCAGGGGAGAACGTTTCGGGTGCTGGGCAGATACACCCAGGACAGGGTGCCAACCTATCGCTGGGCACACACTCACTCACACAAACACACTCTATAGGGGGCAATTTGGAGAACTCAATTGACTTGATCCATGTTTTTGGACTGTGGGAGGAAACCGGAGAACCCAGAGGAAACCCAGGCGGACATGGGGAGAACATGGAAACTCCACACAGATGGGGATTCGAACCGGGAATCCCTAGTGCTGAGAGGAGAACATGCTAACCACTAAGCCACCGTGCCGCCCCCAAGCTGCTTTCAGTTTTCTAAAATAATAGTAAACATCATTTTCGGAACCTTGTTACAGACTTTTACTCCCACCATGACTTTTTGAATTTAAATTGTTATTCTGAAAGCTTGCCCAGTGATAGATTGGGAGTATCCTGGGTGTATCTGCCCAACGCCTGAAACGTTCATCCCTGGATGGACATGGGGGAACCCCCCCCCTCCCCGCGACCCTAGTACAGGATAAAGTGGAAGACAATGGATGGATTCAGAGAGCATGCAGGCCATGTCATCAAATTATTATGACCGTTCTGAAAAATGACCTTATTCTGACCTTTCTGGCAGTCCTACAAGATGTACTCTCTGGACTTATATAGTTTTCCTATTGTAGAGTTCTACAATAAATTCTAATCAATAAATACGGTCACCTAATCACTAAACAATCTGTACACAGCTGTCCTATGTTGTAGATTCTGCCCAGCTGCTCAAGGAGGATAAGTCCCCCACTGAGTGTTGGCCCTTCAAAGGTTTCTTTCTTAAAATATTAACATAACAGGGAGTTTTGCTTTGTGGCAAGATGCACTATGATCCTAAAAATGACTATCATCAAAACAGCTTGCTTTACCACAAGACTCTACTTCATGTGGTATTGTGAGGGTTAAAACTGCAGGATCCATCTGTGGGGCAGGCTATAAAAAAGGTTTTGTTAACCCACTGGATGAAATATCTCATCTTATTATATTCCGCTTCATCCTATACTAGGGACTTGGGTTGCGAGGTGGCTCACACACTCACACTATATATTATTTGCTCTGTGATTCCTACAATGGCTTTAGAATCAGACCCATTTTCTACAAAATAAATAATAAAAGTGTTCAGATTTACAACATACACAAGTCCATTAACCCCTGAAATGATAACTGCCATCTCCCCTGATCCTTTGCCTAATCTATTACCTGATGAGAAACCCTGTATCAGTCATGAAGGGGAAAACTGACCTTGCTTTCTACAAGCAGTCATCCTTATCTGTTTCATAATTAAGACACTGGACAAACATCCATTCATCCTTATTCCTCACCAATACAAAAATGTTATTCCCCACTAAAAATCACCCTCATTCATTAATATACTTCTCTTTGGACCATTGTAACCTTGTGTTCTGGTGTTGAATATCCATCTTTGACTTTCCTTCATGTTAAATTCATTTCATTCTACTGAGCCCTTTCACAAATGAATGCTTGAGTCCTTGAACCCTGATGTCTTTCTTCATCTCCTCATATGCTTTGCTTTCTATGAACTATTGATTTTGACTAAAATAATCTAAACCAGGTCGGCACAGTGGTTTAGTGGTTAGCACGTCCGCCTCTCAGCACTAGGGATTCCCGGTTCGAATCCCCATCTGGGTGGAGTTTCCAGATTCTCCCCATGTCTAAGTGGGTTTCCTCAGGGTTCTCCGGTTTCCTCCCACAGACTAAAAACATGGATCAAGTCAATTGAGTTCTCCAAATTGCCCATTAAAGAGTGTGTCTGTGTGAGTGAGTGTGTGCCCAGCGATGGATTGGCGCCCTGTCCTGGGTGTATCTGCCCAGCGCCCTGAACGTTCTCCCCTGGATGGGCATGGGGAACCCCACCACGACTCTAATAGAGGATAAAGCGGAAGATAATTAATGGATGGATAATCTAAACCAGATCCAATATTTAGTTTAAAAAAATAAAACAAATGCTGCAACATCACAACATCAGTTTTACAAAACTCTACATTTGTATAATTTATTATTATTATTTTTTTTTTAAACAGCTTCTCATTAACTGACTCAAAAAGTTCTTACAAGTGGTCAAAATCAAAAACGCTGACAAAACATGAGCCTGTTTATCCAGTCAACCTTAGCTCTCATTACCTCCTGTTGCACACTCAGGCACTGCAGTCCATGTTTTTCATTTAGCATTTTAGTGGTTTACTGATGTTTACTAACAGTAAAGTCATAGTAGCAGAAAGTTAACACACTAGATTTCTGAGCATGACTTCATCGTTTGTTATGCTGTTAAGTATTTTGACATTGGCCTATCGCTGGCGGAATTCATGCTGTCGGACTCAACCACGCTTACATTTACAGCTAACTATTAGAGCCACTTTAAAAAACTAACTTCATGAATTCAATGTAACTTTAGTAACTTTTCCCTTTAAAGACACAAAAACCTATCTTTACATGTCTAAGCACAATTGTACTTAGTCTAAAATTATCTGCTATTTGGAATAGTCTGATTGGAAAAACAGTCAGCCCCAAGAAATGACATAACTTAGGAAACAGCTAGAGGCTCTCCAGTTAGAGCACAGTTCACAGGGGCTTTCTGTTGTGGTAAACCAGCTTGCTTTACCACAAGACACTACTTTATTAAAAGTGCAGGATCCATCTGTGGGGCCTGCTATAAAAAAGGTTTTGTTAACACACTGGCTCAAATATCTCATCTTATCATCTTCCACTTCAACCTATACTAGGGACTAGGGTTGACACTCACACAGACAGACCCACATACACTATACAGGGACAATTTAGATTATGACATTATAGACATGATGCCCTGCGATGGATTGGCAACTTGTCCTGGGTGTATCTGCCCAGAGCCCTCCACCCCACACAACCATAGTAAGTATAAAACGGAAGATAATGGATGAATAGATGGATGAATTTTAGACCTGACAATTTACCTTGAATCCTTATTTTTGAACTGTGGGGAAAAACACGGGAAGAACATGGAAACACCACCCAGGGATTTAAACCTGGATGCCCAGTGCTGAGAGATAAACATGCTCACCACTAATGCCCTGGCCTCAAATACATAAATAAATATAATAAATAATTGATTAGAAAAATATTTTTGTAGGAAACTTGCAAAATATAACCAGATCTAAATCCAATGTTCGAAAACGTACTGTGTATTTAAGTAATAATATTGCACCAGCCAACCAAACTGCATTAAAAGTTACTTCTAGGTTATTCGTGTCCATGGTCAACGAAAACATTGTAATTTCCATTTTCCAATTACCAATAAATACATTTTAAAAATTTAAGTTTTAGCAATTTATTTTGTATATATATATATATTTTTTTTCATTCATTATCTTCCGCTTTACCCTATATTAGGGTCGCGGAGGGGTTCCCCATGCCCATCCAGGGGAGAACGTTTCGGGCGCTGGGCAGATAGACCCAGGACAGGGCGCCAATCCATCACTGGGCACACACTCACACGCACAGACAGACACGCACACAAACACACTCAACATGGGGCAATTTGAAGAACTCAATTGACTTGATCCATGTTTTTGGCCAGTGGGAGGAAACCGGAGAACCCAAAGGAAACCCACGCGGACACGGGGAGAACATGGAAACACCCAGATGGGGTTTCGAACCGGGAATCCCTAGTGCTGAGATGCGAACGTGCTAACCACTAAGCCACCGTGCCACCCTTCGTATATTTACTTTAGTTTAAATTTACAACATATGTTGACAGATTTTAATTATAATATACAAAATCAAAACTTCAGTAAATACAAAAATATCACCTAGTAGCTTTAAAAAAAAAAATCAAGAACATGGCTTCAAACGTGACAGGATTTTAGTTCACTATAGCTGTTTCTTTTGCAGTATTTTAAGGTCTTCCCTAAAGGTCCACATGACCTTTTGCTTTATATCACGGAAAAATAAAAAGAAATCAGTTGAAGATGGAAGATTTGTTCGGTCTTTTAAAGATGAACATGCTTTGATGCTTAAAATACAAATCAAATCAATGAACAACAGTAAAGCACATGATGCATGTGCTCAGCAAGTAAGAAACCATTGTTCCTTTTGCAGGAAATATGCTCACCCCTGATAAGATGTAACTGTGTGGTCTCCATCATGTATGGATCAATAGATTAGTGGCCTGTCTATGGTGTCTGCTCTGTATATTACTACATGAGCACTGGGATAGGATAAGTGGCTTAAAAATAAATGAATAAACACAATGAAATAAATGTGCTCTGTATTAGCAGATCTTGTCTTGTGTTGCAACGAACACTAGACATTACCACATTTGGCACTTACTCTGCTCTCTGTTTAAGAATAATAAATACTATATACAATCCATAGGCGGCACGGTGGCTTAGTGGTTAGCACGTTCGCCTCTCAGCGCTAGGGATTCCCGGTTTGAATCCCCATCTGGGTGGAGTTTCCATGTTCTCCCCGTGTCTGCGTGGGTTTCCTCCGGGTTCTCCGGTTTCCTCCCACAGTCCAAAAACATGGATCAAGTTAATTGAATTCTCAAAAAAAAATTGCCCCCCTATAGAGTGTGTCTGTGTGAGTGAGTGTGTGCCCAGCGATGGATTGGCGCCCTGTCCTGGGTCTGTCTGCCCAGCGCCCGAGACGTTCTCCCCTGGATGGGCATGGGGAACCCCACCGCGACCCTAATAGAGGATAAGCGGGAGATAATGAATGAATGAATGAATATATACAATCCAGATGGACAAAACTGAGATGTGCACCATGTAATGTTTATTAGTGTTAAATACAATGTGATGCAATATCCAAGTAGAGATTTTAGTTTTCCAGTGTGTTTATTTAATTATGTCAACTTTTATTAAGCTCAACTTGTAGTTATCACTTAATACCCACTGATTGTTGAGTTAAATGTGCTGGTGATGGAACTCAACAAATTAATGTGGTGGCTAGAAAAGTCCATTAGACAAACCCAACATCAAACTAGCGTACATGTTATAAAATAACTTAAATATGTTTATGCTTGGGGCAGCATGTCATTAGCATGTCCTCCTCTCGGCGCTGGGAATCCAGGTTGGAACCCTGATTTGAATGCAGTTCCCATGTTCTCCCCATGTCCATGTGGGTTCTCTGGTTTCCTCCCACCATAAAAGTGGTTTTAAGGTAAATTGATTGTTCTAAATTGCTCCTAAATAGTGTGTGTGTATATGTGTGAATGTGTACCCAGTGATGGATTGATGCCCCATCCTGGGTGTTTCTGCCCAGCACCCGAAACATTCTCCCTGCAACTTTTTTTAAGTATTAAATGGGAGATAATGGGATGGAATCTTTATGCTTAGGGGCATGGTGGCTTAGTGGTTAGTCTGCCTCTCAGCACTGGGGATGCCTGGTTCAAATCTAGATCTGTGTGAAGTTTCCATGTTCTCCCTGTGTCCAGGTGGCTTTTCTCTGGGTTCTCTGGTTACCTTACACAGTCTAAACACTGATTCAAGGTGAATTAGACTCTCTAAATCTATATTGCCTCTATATTTATATTGTGTGTCTGTGCATGTAAGTGTGTGCAGAGCAATGGTAGACACCCTGTCTTGGGTGTATCTGCCCAGTGTGTAATACTTTCTCGTCTGGATGGGCATTGGGGACCCCCACTACGCGACTCTAGTAAAGAATTAAGTGGGAGAAAATGAGATTAGAGGTGGCATGGTGGCTTAGTGGTTAACACATTTGCCTCCCAGGCCTAGGGATTCCCGGTTCGAATCCCAATCTGGGTGGAGTTTCCATGTTCTCCCCATGTCTGCATTGGTTTCCTTAGAGTTATCCGGTTTCCTCCCACTGTCCAAAAACACAGATCAAGGTCAATTGAATTCTCCAAATTGCCCCATATAGAGTGTGTTTGTACATGTGACTAAGTGATTGTGTGCCCAGCGATAGATTGGCGCTCTTTTCTGGGTGTATCTGCCCAGCGCCCAAAACTTTTTCCCCTGGATGGGCAACCCCCCCCACCACCACCACGACCCTAGAAGAGGATGATGCTGAAAAAAATAGATGGATAGATGAATAATGAGATTAGATAGGAGAAGTAATAGTGTAGGTTTATGTGTGAGAGAAAGTTTTAACCGAAGTTCTACAGTCCAGTCCCAAGCCTTTTGGTAAACTTCATTGTTTGACAAACACATGCTACACAATTTTGCATCCCAGATAATTAATAATGGAATAACCCAGCTCACGCCGTCACAACATCTCCTATCTCTCATACTAAGTTTTCCAAACCTAACTAATTATTATCCTGTACTCTTTGGGTGGTTAATCTTATGGAGGGTAGTCGCGTCTCCACTACCCTGATGGCTCCACCTATGGTCACGTGTCACAAGAGCGGTTAAACCCCTATTTAGAAAACAGAGAAAAGATTTATGCTGCGCGTTTTAAACACATACGGATCAAATCTGATCTGCAGCAAGCGAATAAACCGAGTAAAGACCAACACATAACCGAATTCCAGTTACAGTTGAAACCCGTATTTAAAACGGTTTTTAAAACTTTCAATTTTGGGATAATTGTTGATTGCTCTTCGATAGTGGAGGCTGAAAGGATAAACGGGAAACTAAATAAACGTGCTTTTCATGCCGGTAAGGCCTCGACACGTTCCATCTGGGAGCAACAAGGAGTTCGAGGCGCCTACCTGATCCAAAGGCTTTGGCCACCAGCCATGTCAGGCTGCATGAGATTTTGGCTCTGGTGAAGTCGTAGTGCTCGAATGATTTGATGATCGGGACGATGAAGGTCTGTCTGCGGTGTCGGTCCTCCATCCCTTCGTCCGTGCGCAACTACGAAGAAAAGCCGGCGGATGACATTTTCCCTTCGACGCGGAAAATCTTCTGGAAGAAATAACGGTGCTCTTTAAAATCCCAACATCTGCAGAGGCGCAAAGCAGGATCGGGGCTGAGGAAGGCGATCATTCTTCAGCGAGCAGCCTGATCCATCCAGAGGGTGAAAGCCTCCTCCTGCTCGCGTGGATTCCTCACTGCGGATCAGAGCTGCAGCCACAGATCAGTGTTCCGCCGTGATCAGCCTCGTGTAGCCGATCCTGAGCATGTCACCGCGTGTCGTTTGACTACAATTCCTTTAACTTCAAGTTTAAGGCTGTTCCTCTAGTAAACTCTCTCTCTCTCTCTCTCTCTCTCTCTCTCTCTCTCTCTCTCTCTCTCTCACACACACACACACACGCACGCACGCACGCTGCAGTCCGCCTGCCGCACTGGTCTGGAAAAAACAGCAGTTCCAGTGCGCATGCGCGCTACGCCCAACTCTGGCTTACTAGCGTTCTCCGGTGTTCCACAAAGCAGCCTAAAGTTTGTACAGCTTCTGCAGTCCATTTATCCATTATCTTCCGCTTTATCCTCTACTAGGGTCGCCGGGGGTTCCACATGCCCGTGCAGGGAAGAATGTTTCTGGCGCTGGGCAGATACACCCAGGACAGGACGCCAGTCACACTGTATATGGGGAAATTTGGAGAATTCATTGACTTGATTCATGTTTTTGGACTGTGGAAGGAAACCGGAGAACCAGAGCAAACCCACACAGACACGGGGAGAACATGGAAACTCCACCCAGATTGGGATTCGAACCAGGAATCCCTAGCGCTGAGAGACAGACGTGCTAACCACTAAGCCACCGTGCCACCCGGCAGTCCATCCATCCATTCAGTATCTGGGGTTCCCCATGACCATCCAGGGGAGAATGTTTCAGGCGCTGGGCAGATACACCCAGGACAGGACGCTGCGCAATCTCACTCACACAGTCACACTCTATATGGGGCAATTTGGAGAATTCATTCACCTTGATCCATGTTTTTGGACTGTGGGAGGAAACCGGAGAACCCGAGAAAACCCACGCGGACATGGGGAGAACATGAAAACTCCACCCAGATTGGGATTCAAACTGGGAATCACTAGTGCTGAGAGACGAACGTGCTAACCACTAAGCCACCGTGCCGTCCGCTCCTGCAGTCGGCTAACTATATTCTATGTTTACATCTGAGTATATCTTTATTTTTGTAAATTGACCGACAGTTCAACCTCAGCAGTTCCAATATGCGTTCAGATATTGTACATGGATTTAAGCAAAATCAATCCAACAGGTGACGAACCCTTCAAACAGCCAAGAGTTCAAAATAAAACAAACGAGTCACAATTACTTTTGTCTTTACATATACAATACACTGCCTTCCGGATAATAATTCTATCCATGCCCATCCAGGAGAGAACATTTCAGGTGGTGGGCATACACCCAGATCATCACAATATCGCTGGGCCCATCCTCACTCACACACATACAAATACACATACACACACACACTATAGAGAGGCAATTTCACCTTGAATCCTGTAAAAGGACCTGGAGAATACAGGAACCCTACGTGGACATGAGGAGAACATGGATACACCACACAGATCGGGAATTGAACCACTAGCACTGAAAAGTGGCTGTTGTACCAACCATGTGTTAACATTTATTTTGATGGTATCTATACGGGCAGCACGGTGGCTTAGTGGTTAGCACGTTCGCCTCTCAGCGCTAGGTATTCCCTATCGAATCCCCATCTGGGTGGAGTTTCCATGTTCTCCCCATGTGTGCGTGGGTTTCCTCCGGGTTTTCCGGTTTCCATCCACTGTCCAAAAACATGGATCAAAATTGCCCCATATAGAGTGTTAATGTGTGAGTGAGTGTGTGCCCAGCAATGGATTGGCAACCTGTCCTGGGTCTATCTGCCCAGCGCCCAAAACTTTCTCCCCTGGATGGACATGGGGAACCCCACCGCGACACTACTAGAGGATAAAGCGTAAGATAATAAATGGATGGGTATCTATACATTTAATTAAACTAATTTACATCTCCATTACAAATTAAGCAGCAAGCTGCACAGTGCCATGTACATGGGATTTTTAAAACGGTTTTAGACAACACCTTTAATATGCCTCTAATTCTGTAATTAACTTTGTACTGGCTCAGCGCTGGGGTTCAGGGTAGAGTTTCCATGTTCTCCCCGTTACCCAAGTAAATGATTGAGCAATGAGAATCCAGGTTCGAATCCTGATCTGGGTGAAGTTTCCCTTTTTTTCCTGTGTCTGCGTGGGTTTCCTCCCACAGTCCAAAAACATGGATTTAAGGTAAACTGGATGTTCGAAATTGCTCCATATAGCGTGTGTTTGTGTGTGAGTGAGTGAATGTGCCTAGTGATAGATTGGTGCCCTGTCTTGGGTGTATCAGCACAGCACCTGAATGAATAATGGATAGATGGAAGAGATGGGCATCTTTCACATTTTTAGTGTCGATGAATAAAAGTCTAAAAAAATACAGTATATTTTTTTAAATTGAAAGAAAAAGCCAAAACTATTAAAGTATTTAAAATTGTTTATTAGGAAAATACACCTAATGAGTATGTTTACACCTAATAGGTCTTAAACGAGTTTATATTAAACCCTCAAGCTCCCCAACACTCCAGTAACGCACATGTAAATCAAAACAGTCACTTTTGCAGTGCATTATGGGATACATTTTGCATACTCCACCCATAGAACAGTTCCAGAGCTGCAATTGCTGCTACATTCACCAGCCACTTTAATAGGTACATCCTCTTGTATCTACACTTATTGTCCATTTTGTCAGCTTTACTTAAGATTGTAGATTTAGAAATTACGAATTGTTATCTATTTGTTTGTTTTTTCCATACTTTGACTTCTAATGGTTAGATTATCCACTTGGTGGTGGTTTATTCCACCCACTACAATGACTCCAACATAATGGTGGTGTATTTTGTGTGTTGTGCTGGTACAAGTGACTCAGATAAAACAGTGCTGCTAGAGATTTTAAGCACTTCAGTGTCAGTTCTGGACTAAAAAAACGTCCACTAATCAAAAATATCTTACTTTAAGTTGAATTTACTTCCACAAGATAAATAGATATGTCTAAAAGAGTGTACTGTAAGTGGACTGATGTTTCAAAACTTCAACAGCAATTCTTTAATTTCCATTTGGGATTAATTCAGTATCTATTTATCTATCTCTCTCTATCTAGCATGGCTGTCTATGATCTACACGTGAGGCTCTAGAGCACCATGCACATCACTCTTAAGAACAATGTCGTGCTTTCTGGGCAGCCACAAGTATCCATTCAAAGAGCATCAAATGGCTTCAACATGCAAACCAAAATAACAAGTTCAGACAAGTACACACATTATATTTACATTTACATTGCATTAAATTTACAAACATTTACTTACAATTGACATACATTCAAGTACAGTGGGGGAAAAGTATTAAATGCAATAACATATTTCTAAGTAAATATCTTTCTGATGGTTTTGAAATTTTCACCAGATGTGAAGAACAACAAAAGTAACCTACACATATTTTTATGTATCCCTAATTAATTATGAGAAAGCCAGCTGGTATTAATTTGTAGTGATATTGGCTTTATTGCTTTTGAAATACTGACAGATTTACAGCTTGTGTACTTCTCTGTCATTCCAATTTATTACACATGACATAATTTATAGATTCTCTTTGAGTGTCTGGATTATTCAGATTGTTACCAGCATCTGGTGAGTTGCTGGTACATCGAACAAAAATACTGGTTTGTGCAAAAGGACATCTCCACATCCAACACTAAGTAGGTGAATGTGGGAACATTTATCTCAAAACAAACTGGAAGCTGCAAAGATGTAGAAATTGCCGCTGGAGGAGGTCCTAGGGGCTGAGATGATGAACCATTAGTGAAAACAGGTTGGTTTAACTCTATGAATTGAGTTAGCCAGAACAACTAGTTAAACCATTAAAGCATTAACTCAATTATTAAATTTATATGCACAACACAAACCAGTATTATGAAAATGTATGAGCTCTGGTTGTTGACCATATCTTACCTTCCCACCAAATAAAGCAACGTGTAGGGAGTGAATCAGCCGAGCCAGGAGTATAAATAACAATACGAATGAATCGCTAAACCATGCAAAAGCTATAATTAGTGTGCATGAACAAGACTACTCTATCAGAAAGAAAGAGAGAGAGAGAGAGAGAGCATGTGAACCCTAAATATGTTCAAACATTTGGACCAGGAAAAATGTCAAACTTGACTTGTTTTTGGTCATGGGACATAATTGCTGGTACCAGATGTGCTGGAGTGAGTATTTCTTTTACTGTTGCCTAAGTCGCTCTAATAGAAAAATGAAGAAAACAGTTCCAGTGTGGATAAGAGAAATAAGAAATGTTGTGTTGATGAGAGGTCAATGGAGACGTGATATGGGGTGAAGCACAGAATGCACAATCATTAGGCTACATAAAAGAATCTAAAAAGGCTATAATCAATACTTATTTCCACAGTTTCATTCATAATTCATAATATTAATTATTCACTCACTTCAATGATTTGCTGTGTAAAAGACAAGGAAGCACACTGAAAATGTCACAAATTCATCATTCAGTACATACACAAACCAGTTTCAAAGTTGCTTTTTATAGTTGTTTTTGGTTTATTTATTTAAAAAAAATACCAGGATGCTAATATTCTAAACAAAAAATTAATAATAATTAGTTGTTTTCCTGTCTTATTTTATTTTACTGAAATAAACTTTTAACCACAACACTGTCATGCAATTTCAGTGTTTTTACTTTTAATATTAAATATCTACAAATAAATTTGTTATAATAATAATGATAATAATAACAATAATAATAATAATAATAATAATAATAAGGATGGTGATTAGCACATTTGCCTCTCAGCGCTAGGGATTTCCGGTTTGAATCCCCATCTGGGTGGAGTTTCCATGTTCTCCCCGTGTCCGTGTGGATTTCCTCCGGGTTCTCTGGTTTCCTCTCACAGTCCAAAAACATGGATCAAGTCAAGTGAATTCTCAAAATTGCCCCATATAGAGTGTGTCTGTGTGAGTGAGTGTGAGCCCAGCGATGGATTGGCATCCTGTTCTGGGTGTATCTGCCCAGCGCCCAAAACTTTCTCCACTGGATAGGCATGGGGAACCCCCCCCCCCCCCGCGAGAGGAAAAAGCGGAAGATAATGGATGGATGCATAATAATAATAAATTGTAAACTGTTCATTAAACCTAAAAGCCTCTCTTACACCAAAGCTGTGTAGTAGAGCCTTGCTGCCACAAGATGGAAGCAAAGTTTAAAACACTTTAGAACACAAATTTCTAAAGCTTCTTCAATGCTGGCTTTTTATATTTTATGGCACATAGAAATAATTTCATAGAATAGCAACATAAACTAAAAATGATTTATTTTTATTAATGATTTATTTTTATTATTGTGATTATTATAAAAAAATATTATTCAAGACATGTTTGCCACAGGGCTGTCTAATATTGCTTTAAATGTGCAAAATCTGGCATTTACGTAATCTGGTTAATTATTGTTGCCTTTACAGCTTTTTCTCATTTTTGGAAAACAAAAAGGAAACAAGCACTGATTATACAGCTCTTTTGATTATTCATATGACGTACAATTTACATCATGACGCATTATCAGACTGAAGATTTGACCGCGTGTATCCCAGTGTACCCCCAAACCCATCCACAGCCACACAAAGAGTATACATAACGTTTACAAAGCTCTCTTTACTGAGCAAAACACAAGGGCTGTGTGCACCACTGGTGCTTCTTTCTTTGCTCTCTCTCAGCACTCTCACTCAGCACTCACATTCTTTACATGCTTATGCAGAACCGGGCCTAAATGATGTATGACTTTAAACGGTGATCACCATCCACAACCATTTCTTTAATTTCTATTATTTTCAGCAAAACACACAAATAAGACATAAACACGTGTAACAAAACGAATCCCAAAAAAGACAAGATTAAAAAAAATGTATAGATACCCAAAAATGCTAATTTTACTCCATATGCTATTATATCTTTGAGAGACTACTGTAAAAACAGTTTATATTAAGTAGTTTTTTGTGTAACTATACCAAATTAGAAGAAATAAAGTATAATAATAATAATAATAATAATAATAATAATTATAATTATAATAATAATAACAACAATAACAATAATAATTAAATTAATAATCTTCTAATATTCATTCTTGGGCTTAGTACTTAGCACGTTCACCTCTCAGCGCTAGGGATTCCCGGTTTGAATCCCAATCTGGGAGGAGTTTCCATGTTCTCCCCGTGTCCGCATGGGTTTCCTCTGGGTTCTCCGGTTTCCTCCCACAGTCCAAAAACATGGATCAAGTCAATTGAATTCTCAGAATTGCCCCATGTAGAGTGTGTGTGTGTGTGTGAGTGTGTATGTGTGAGTGAGTGTGTGCCCAGCGATAGATTGGCGCCCTGTCCTGGGTGTATCTGCCCAGCGCCCGAAACGTTCTCCTCTGGATAGGCATGGGGAACCTCCCTGCGACCCTAGTAGAGGATTAAGCTGAAGATAATGCATGGATGGTATAATAATTCTTATTAATATTTAATTATTTATAATATTTGAAAAATCTTCTTTTTTTCTTCTTCTTCTTCTTCTTCTTCTTCTTCTTCTTATTATTATTATTATTATTATTATTATTATATTATTATCTTTTCTCATTATATTTGGCTCAATCCCATATTAGGGACTAGGTTCGGGGGGGTGGGGGGGTCTTCATGCCTATCTAGGGTGCTTGACAGATACGTCCAGGGAGCCAATCTATCGCTGGGCACACATTCACTCACACAGATATATACACGACATATGGGCAAAGCATCTATAAAGCATCCAATTCACCTTAAATCCATGATTTGAGACTGTAGGGGAAAACTAGAGAACCCTTAGGAAACCCACGAGGACATGGATAGCATGAGGAAACTCCATCCAGATCAGGGGAAACACACCTGTATCCCCAGTGCTGAGAGGCAAATATGCTAACCACTAGACGACCATGCTGCTCTTCTATTTATAATATGTTATATTATTTCAGACTTAATGCACTCACTGGACAATTACCCTTCCTAAAAATTTTCTGGGGGGGGGGGGGTCCCCCATGCCCGTCCAGGGGAGAGCGCTGGGCAGATACACCCAGGACAGGTCGCCAATCTATCGCTGGGCAGTTTACTTTAATTACAGATTATAATTGTTCTGGATCTAAATCATGTGGATTTTTTAATTTAAGACTTACACTGTTTGTGGTTACCATTGTCTGGTTCCTCTCTTCATGATATGCCATATATTTTCAGGAGACAGATCTGGACTGCAGGGTGGCCAGCCAAACAGATGAACACACACACGCCATGTTTTTGAGGTCATGCAAAATGATTACTGTCATTGTTCTGGTCGAATCGGCATAGTTTCTAGGAAAAGTTATCTTCTTGATAGCAACATATGTGTCTTCAAAATTCAATATAAGCCAATAGTTTCTTCACATGCATGCAGATCAGCCATGCTGCAGTCAGTGAAGCACCTCCATGCCACCACAGATGCTGCTTTTGGCACTTTTAATGTTGGTCTGGAAGATTCTTTGCATTTCACAGTCTCGATGGACCTTTTTATCTCTGGCATATGGAAGCCAACATCCGTTTCTCATAATTGTGCCATACGTTTTCAGTTGGTGAAAGAGATGACAAACATAAACGAGGGCAAAAAACTTGTCAGTATTTTTATGCAAAACCAAAATAATATAGCATCATTTTGACCTGTCCCATTTAATTTTTTTTTGTTTTGTGAGGTTGAATTTAAAAAAAACTTATTATCTGCCGCTTAATCCTATGCTATGGAATAGGGTAGAGGAGGGGGGGTTGGCTTGGTTGGTTGTTCTTTTCATCTTCTAGAAGTCCAGTTCTAATGGTTATAAATACAGATCTAGCCAACAAAGCAACATTTGGGCTCCATGGTTTCTAAATTGCCGCACGGTGGCTTAGTGGTTAGCACGTTCGCCTCTCAGCACTAGGGATTCCTGGTTCAAATCCCCATCTGGGTGGAGTTTCCATGTTCTCCCTGTGTTCTCCGGTTTCATCCCACAGTCCAAAAACATGGATCGCGTCAATTGAGTTCTCCAAATTGCCCCATATAGAGTTTGTGTGTGTGAGTTTGTGTGTGCCCAGTGATAGATTGGCGTCCTCTCCTGGGTGTATCTGCCCAGTGCCCGAGACGTTTTCCCCTGGATGGGGAATCTCCCTGCGACCCTAATAGAGGATGAAGCGGAAGATAATGGATGGATTAATGGATGGGTTTCTAGACCTTTGATTGCAAAATCAGTGGAAAAGTCGAACATAATACATATATTAAAGGCAGTAATACACAGCAAGCACAAGTGATGGCTTATTGTTTAAGATCCAGGATGTTCAGGTGATATGATTTGGAGTAATATGATTCAGTCACATGATCTATATTCCATGTTACTAAAACTAATACAGTACTAATACAATATAACTAATCTTGTCCTGATTGGTGAGCGTAGTTTGTCAGTGCAGGTTGTTAAGGAAACTGTGGTTTGGATAAAAATGCAATGTTCTTCTAGAGTTTCAGAATGTTCTTAATAAATAAGTAAATAAGGCTTTAATCTTCTTTGTATGATTCATCATTTCATTCGATCATTGGCTATGGGTGTCAACACACATGCTAAGTAGTCTGGAACATCTTGTTCTAATTTCTTTGGTTATTTTTTTAAAGAGCCATTAATGAACACATTTATTAACAAGGTTTCAGCAACACACATAATAAATTTATATTACCTTATTGGTTACAAGGTTACAAGGCTACAAGACTCAGTGTGGATTGACTGTTTAGTTATAAGACTTTTAGCACAATTTTCATTGTGTGAAACTTTTATTTTTTAACATATTATTTAATATAGTTAATATTTAATGTAATAAATTATTTATTCATTCATTATCTTCCGCTTCATCCCATATTAGGGTCATGGGGGGGTTCCCCATACCCATCCCCATCCAGGGGAGAACGTTTCGGGCGCTGGGCAGATACACCCAGGACAGGGCGCCAATCCATCGCTGGGCACACACTACATAGACTTTATTCCTTTGTAAATAATATTTTGACCTACTTTCCATGTTCAGCTATGCAAACCTTTATATTAACAATAAGCAAAATACAAACTAAAAGAGCATTGTTCTACATCAGCACAAAATTGTACACTGTGCTGTTAAAAATGTCACCAAAGTCACCTCGCTCGAAAAGAAAACTGACATTTGCAACTTCATCTTCTTATAATAGCAAAAACACATTGCTCTAAGTCAAGATGTAAAGTGTTTACATTTTAAAAAGTAGAAACCCAAAATAACTTTATAGAAAATTTCATAGATTTTTCATCTATGAATGCAAATGTGTATATTTTTCACAAAAAGCTTTTTCTTCATGGGATAATATTTTCAAATAAAAATTTATTCATTCATTCATTTATTATCTTCCGCTTTATCCTCTATTAGGGTCGCGCACTCTATATGGGGCAATTTGGAGAACTCAGTTGACTTGATCCATGTTTTTGGACTGTGGGAGGAAACCGTAGAACCCGGAGGAAACCCACACGGACACGGGGAGAACATGGAAACTCCACCCAGATAGTGATTCGAACCGGGAATCCCTAGCGCTGAGAGGCGAACGTGCTAACCACTAAGTCACCGTGCTGCCCCAAATAAATATTTAGTTTA
Source organism: Corydoras maculifer (assembly GCA_019802435.1). Taxonomy (NCBI): domain Eukaryota; kingdom Metazoa; phylum Chordata; class Actinopteri; order Siluriformes; family Callichthyidae; genus Corydoras; species Corydoras maculifer. Next base: position 2,017,657 of record JAFMOD010000781.1, read on the forward strand.
ATATAATCCAATCTCTGCGTTTAAGCTGCTCTAAATGAACATTTAAGATAAAAAAAACATTAAAATGGCTACATACTTATCCTATAATGGCACAATGACCACCCAAACCAGGATTGTTTTTGTCTCTTTTCCCATCTGCTTTGAAAGCAATGAGTTGATTATAAACTTATGTATTGAGTTGTTCTGAATGTTTCTAAGGTAAATGATGGTGAAGTGTGCAGTAACAGTAATGGTTTGTGCAGTCTGCTTTCTCCAGGACTATTTTTGTCATCTGTAGGCTTCAGGATTGTGTTACTAGGGTGGGGACACTCCCAGCCTGAGGTTTAAGTGTGTAGCCTCGGTACTAAACAAACAGAGTTGTGGTTATGGAATCAGGATGCCTATTTGAGGAGGGGGAGGAGGGAGTTTCAAATATAATTTTCTTCTTACTTATTAAATGACCATAACCATAACAAAAAGAGGATTTACTGTTTTTATCCATGCATAGTATGTGCAACCAGTCATTTTTGGCTACAGAGGATCTTAGAAACAAAACCCAGGTCACAAGCCACTAAAGAAGTGTATTGCATTTTTGAGAATGTCATAAAGACAGCTTTTTTATATTTTGCTGTCAAAGCAAGTAATACATTATTTTTTGTGTGTTATTTGATTCTTTAGAATCTGTGATTCACTTAGAATCTGTGATTCACAATTGTGTAGAATGTGTTTGTCAAATAATGATCTGTGTAAGTTTACCAAAAGGCTTGAAACTGAATTGTAGAACTTCAGATAAAAAATTTTTACACACACAAACCTACACAATTACTGTTCTCATCTTATCTCATTATCTTCCACGTAATCCTTCACTAGGGTCACAGGGGGGTTCCCCATGCCCATCAACGTTTTGGGCGTTGGCAGATACACCCAGAACAGTGCACCAATACATCGCTGGGCTACATAATGTCTTTTTCAATTGTTTTTTTTTTACAATAAATGTGCTATACATGTGTTTTAAATGCTGTGTATTAAATTGATTTATGTGAGATTGACATGGTGGCATGGTAGCTTTTCAGCACTGAGGTTCCAGGTTCGAATCCCAATCTGGTTTCCCCCCACAGTCTAATAACATGGATTTAAGGTAAAATGACTGCTATGAATTGTCCCTATATATATAGTGTGTGTGTGTGTGTGTGTGTGTGTGTCTGTGTGTCTGTGAGTGAGTGTGTGCCTAGTGATAGATTGGCATCCTGTCCTGGGTGTATCTGCCTTGTTCTATCCTGGATGTGCATGGCTCTTGGAGGATGACCCTTGCCTCCTGCGACCCTAGTAAAGGATCAAGCAGAAGATAATGTATGGATGGATGGAATGAATTAGGATTCTCAAACATGGAAAAAAACAGTATACTTAAGTGATATTATACTATCACCGTTAAAAACCTAAATCCAGTCCTATCGTAGATTAGCAGTAAAAAGGATCACACACTTTATATTAAGATAAAAGGCTCATATACGAATGAAGAATTATGGTGTCTTGTAGGGATTTATGAAATTACACCAAGTTACATTGCTCTACAAAGTATACTTGACAATGCAATATCTGAGATGTTACATCTGCACTCATGCTAATGATACTGAAACTGTATATTTTTAAGCCTGAAAGAAAATGAAAAAAAAATGAACTAATGATCTGACTCAGTGACTCTGGTTGTGGGTTTTCATACAGCAGGATTATTTTTGAACTAGATGTGTTTCCAATGCTATGACTACTGCTTGATGAAAAAAAATATGTTTATACTTCTCAGCAATGAGCATGTTGGGGTTCATCTTATTTAGTTTTGTCTCATATACAGTCATGGGCGGCACGGTGACTTAGTGGTTAGCACGTTCGCCTCTCAGCACTAGGGATTCCCGGTTCGAATCCCCATCTGGGTGGAGTTTCCATGTTCTCTCCGTGTCCGTGTGGGTTTCCTCCGGGTTCTCCGGTTTCCTCCCACAGTCCAAAAACATGGATCAAGTCAATTGAGTTCTCCAAATTGCCCCATATAGAGTGTGTTTGTGTGAGTAAGTGTGTGCCCAGCGATAGATTGGCGCCCTGTCCTGGGTGTATCTGCCCATCGCTCGAAATGTTCTCCCCTGGATGGGCATAGGGAACCCCCCCCACGTCCCTAATATAGGATAAAGCGGAAGATAATGGATGGATGGATACAGTCATGTCCTCACGTGCAGTGCTGCCTTTTTTATAGAAGCTACATCTTTAGTCCTCTTCTTTTTTCTTATTCTCCTTCCCATTAGCGCTTAAACTGTGTATCATTACTCTCAATTTTCTCAATCCCAAGTATCCTCTTCTGTCATTGCAACCATCTGCATGTTGTCCCTTACCACATCCATAAACATCTGCTTTGGCCTTCCTTTCCTCTTTCTGCTTGGTGATTCAGTTATCCACATTTTTCTATCAAAATTAGAAAGTAAATCTCTGGTGGTGGAGGCTTACAGATTTTGCAATCTAAAATTCTAAAGGATTCTAAATGCAAAACTCCCACCCACTAGGCCAGTTTTGACTGTTAAAATTCCAGGCCAGACGCAACATTTAACGCCTTATAGTAACAAAATATATTTTCAAATAACCAAATTTTATCTTACGTATTACATTATCTTGAGCACGTAATACTTTACTAGGGGAGACTGGGCTGGGCAGACCCAGGACAGAGTGCCAATCCACTGTCACAGCGCACACACTCAGTCACACAGACACACAGATAGGGGCAAATTTAGATTTTTGAGAATTTAGAGCAGCCATTTCATCTTGGATCAATGTTTTTGGAATGTGAGAGGAACCTGGAGAACCTGGAGGAAACCCACACAGTCATGGGGAGAACATGGAAACACCACCCAGATCAGGATTTGAACCTGGATCCCAAGCACTGAAAGGCAGATGTGCTAACCACGTCATCGTGCCGCCCTCGATAAAATAATTAAATCTATTTTCCCAAATGCAATTCATCCATCTATTATCTTCAGCTTTATCCTATGTTAGGGTCGGGAGGGTGGTTCCCCATGCCCATCCTGGGGAGAATGTTTCGGGCGCTGGGCAGATACACCCAGGACAGGGCGCCAATCCATCGCTGGGCACACACTCACACACACAGACACGCACACAGACATACTCTAAATGGGGCAATTTTGGAGAATTCAATTGACTTGGTCCATGTTTTTGGACTGTGGGAGGAAACCGGAGAACCCGAAGGAAACCCACGCGGACATAGGGAGAACATGGAAACTCCACCCAGATGGGGATTCGAACCGGGAATCCCTAGTGCTGAGAGACGAACGTGCTAACCACTAAGCCACCGTGCCGCCACCAAATGCAATTCAGAATTTATTATTCCAAGGAAACTTTACTAATCTTTATTGATTTAAAAAAAAAATCATTTATCAGTTCTTTCATATCTTTGTAACATGACAGATTTCCTGCCAATTTAATAGTTCCAAGGTTATTTTTCACAATCTGACTAAATTTCATACATGTTACACTCGCCTACCTCGGATTAAAGCGGCTGCGCATATGAAGCGCAGAGCCGCCTCGCTTTAACGCGCTGAAGGGAGCCAGGCATGTAGGTAGCAGAATATCAGGGTTTATTAAAGGTGTAGTGACACCAAACAGCATAGAGTTACAACCCGACGAGTGAACATAAAATAAACAACGTGCACCGAGGACGGGGAACACAGGAAATAAATACAAAAAGACAACTGACCACGTGCATAAAACAAACCAATGACAAGAACGAGTTAATTAACTAAAGTAACGAACAATGAAAGTTAATTAACCCAAAAGAACAGAACAAGAGCAAAACGGGTGACAGGTGCCCTAGGCACCTGTTACAATACACATGGCAAAGGCCATATATAAAACACTTTATAAAGATTAAATACATTGCAAACACATTAAACCAGTCCATTAAAAGAATGATATTGCATTCTGGGCAGCAACGCGAGACCATCATGCCAAGGAGGATTTCGTGAGGTTTGGGTATCTATTTACTTATGTTGAGTCAGTTCAGCTGGAGGAGACTTTGAGGGCTGGACGTCACAACATTGCCGCAAGGGTTTACAGAAGAGCATTGCTACCCTTTTAATGACTAGCACAGACTTTTAGAGCAAAGCTGAGCTGACACGGAAGAGAGAGAGAGAGAGAGAGAGAGAGAGAGATAGATGCTAAAGGAGTTCTCTTTTTTCCTTTTGGGGTCTGTTATTTTTCATGCGCAATCTGCATTTTCACTTGCCAATTAAAAGTTGAAGCTCGCACATGGGAGTGCATGTTTGTGCTGCTCCAATTCTTTGCTATGTTTTAATGTGTCCTACATTTTCATCCAGTATTTTCCCCCTAAATTCACCCCCTTGGATTATATATGCCTGTTTTCTCTTTCTGAATGAAGAGTTAATTCAGAGATAATTCAGTTAGTATATTTGTAATAAAACTGATACAACATATAGGTTTAAAAATACCACATGACTTAATGACTAAACATATCCCATATCCTAAAACACTTCTCATTTTTGTCATTATTTAACCAGAAGACACAGTTGGTTATTACCTTGTTTATTTTGGTAAGATATAATGATTATATGCCATGTTAATGATTAATATTAATGTAACTTTTCAAAATTGTACTGTTTATGATGCACAAATGCACTTTAAGGCAATTTGATTTTATGGATTTTTTTAAGGGTGGCATGGTGGATAATTTAACAGCTTAATAAAGATTAGTAAAGTTCCCTTGTAATTTATCATTTTAAATTGCATGTGAGAAAATGGATTTATTGAGTTTATTGAGGGCGGCATGATGACATGGTTAGCACATCTGCCTTTCAGTGCTCAGTGCCTTTCACCCGATCTGGGTGGAGTTTCCATGTTCTCCCTGTGTCCAGGTGGGACACCGGGTTCTCTGGTTTCCTCTTACAGCTAAAAAACATGGATTCAAGGTGAATTGGCTACTCTAATTTCCCAAAAATCTAAAATTTCCCCTATGTGTTTGTCTGTGTGAGTGAGTGTGTGCTCAGTGATGGATTGGCGCCCTGTCCTGGGTGTATCTGCACAGCCCGTTCTCCCTTAGATGCCCCTGAGATGCCCTGCTACTCCTAGTATGGGATGAAGTGCTCAAGATAATGTTAAACTTAATGGTTAGAATGTCTGCCTCTCAAAGCTGGGAATCCAGGTTTGAATCGCATTCTAGGTGGACTTTCCTTATTTCCTACAGTACAAATAAAATTGATTCAAGGTGAATTAGATGGTTCAAATTGCTCCTATATAGTGTGTATGGGAGTGAGTGAGTGAGTGAGTGTGTGTCCAGCAATAGATTGGTGCCCTGTCCTGGGTGTATCTGCCCAGCCCCAGAAACATTATCTCATGGATGATCAAGGGTAACACCCCCATGCTCCTTACATAGGATTTTTATCAAAGGAAAAATAACTGAAATGCAGGCTAATATTACACCTTTGAATTTATTTATATTTGCTTAATTTTATTGTGCATTTTATTGGCATATGAATAATAAATGGAATTCACTGTATGTACGGATAGATTCTGTAGTTTACAGAAATCTTTAAGCCTTAATGTTTGTTAATATATGATGTGGGGTTGACACGGTGACTTAGTGGTTAGCATGTTCGCCTCTCAGCACTAGGGATTCCCTGTTCGAATCCCAATTTGGGTGGGGTTTCCATGTTCTCCCCGTGTCCAAGTGGGTTTCCTCCGGGTTCTACGGTTTCCTCCCACAGTCCAAACACATGGATCAAGTCAATTGAACTCTCCAAATTGTGTGTTTGTGTGAGTGAGTGTATTCCCAGAGATAGATTGGCGCCCTGTCCTGGGTGTATCTGCTCAGCGCCCAAAACGTTCTCCCCTGGAATCCCCCCACGACCCTAGTAAAGGATAAAGCTGAATATAATGGATGGATGGAATATATAATGTGGGTGTCAAAGGTTCATGTTAGTGGCAGCACTGCTTTATTTTCTACATTTGCATATTTATAAAAATAAAACTTGGGTGTAAAAAGTAACTCTGAAATGTGTTATTATTCTAATAACAAACCTTAAAGGAACGGGGAACAGAAACACACATATCTGCATGCTTGTGTTACTGAAACTTGCAAGTCATTCAGAGAATAAGCCTACACTAATAATAAACACAGTCTATGTGCTCAGTCTTCAGTCTTCAGTGATATTACCTAGTTCCTATATTTTTTAAACACTGACCTTTGGGCTAGACTGCTGGTTTGATGTGTTCAAATTCTTCAGCTATTTAAAACCCAAGCCCAACCGAAGCCCCACCACAGTCCAGCAGCTTTTCAGACTTGTTAACTGTCTTCCACATACTATATTTGCTGAATGTCACTTCCCATTAGAAAACACAGCACGGCTGTATTACATGATTTGTATTGTACTTCTTATTAATAATGGTATGTAAATCAGCAATTAAAATTTTGCCATAATTATGTACAAAATAACAATTCAAACAGATAGATTTCACATCAATTATGTGTATGTGTGTTTGTGTGTGTGTGTGTGTGTGTGTTAAATACATAAATCCTATTTTTCTATAGAGCTCCTGAGTAATTTTCTATTTTATTTCTGCATATCCATCTCATAATACAAATTTTTGTGCACCAAGTACTGTATGTCATGCTTATGACTAAGTGGTCCAAACTATATATTATATTATATTATATTATATTATATTATATTATATTATATTATATTATATTATATTATATTATATTATAATTATAATTATTATTATATTATATTATATTATATTATATTATATTATATTATATTATATTATATTATATTATATTATATTTTATTATATTATATTATATTATAATTATAATTATTATTATGTTATATTATATTATATTATATTATATTATATTATATTATATTATATTATATTATATTATATTATATTATATTATATTATATTAGGCGGCACGGTGGCTTAGTGGTTAGCACGTTCGCCTCTCAGCGCTAGGGATTCCCGGTTCGAATCCCCATCTGGGTGGAGTTTCCATGTTTTCCCCTGTTCTCCTCTGCGTGGGTTTCCTCCGGGTCTCCGGTTTCCTCCCACAGTACAAAAACATGAATCAAGTCAATTGAATTCTCAAAATTGCCCTATATAGAGTGTGTCTGTGTGTGTGAGTGTGTGCCCAGCGATGGATTGGCGCCCTGTCATGGGTCTATCTGCCCAGCGCCCGAGACGTTCTCCCCTGGATGGGCATGGGGAACCCCACCGCGACCCTAATAGAGGATAAGCGGAAGATAATGAATGAATGAATATTATATTATATTATATTATATATTAGGTCTTGCTCGCAGCACCATGTTGTGAACACGTGAGAGTGAAAAAGAGCATTTGTAAATTTAGGGTTTTCGACATTAAAGCTGTTAATTTATTTCATTTATATAATCTTTTTTTAATAGGCAGTATAACTCCAGAATAACAGCCCCCCCCCCCCACACACACACAAAAGTGTATGCAGGAACTGAATGATTAAGATTATATCATTGCAATAAAAATAAGCAAGCATTCATAGCTTCCATAAGTCTTTATCCATCATCCATCCATTATCTTCCGCTTTATCCTATATTAGGGTCGCGGTGGGGTTCCCCATGCCCATCCGGGGTAGAAAGTTTCGGGCGCTGGGCAGATACACTCAGGACAGGGCGCCAATCTATCCCTGGGCACACACTCACTCACACAGACTCGCACACAGACACACTATATATGGGGCAATTTGGAGAATTCAATTTACTTGATCCATGTTTTTGGACTGTGGGAGGAAACTGGAGAACCCGGAGGAAACCCACGCAGACACGGGGAGAACATGAAAACTCCACCCAGATGGGGATTCGAACCGGGAATCCCTAGCGCTGAGAGGCGAATGTGCTAACTACTAAGTCACCATGCCGCCCCTCTTCTTTGATTTAAATTAAAAAATTTTTTAAAATGTTTTACGAGACATATGACAATAGCACGGATGTTTACATACATGTATCATTGTTTTGTGGTGAATGTGGAAATCATTCAAGTACGGCTTAGTCGGCTTAGTTAGTTAGCTTAGTTAACACATAAGCCTCCCAGCGCTGGGGACTTAGGTTTGAAGTCCAATTTGGATGGAGCTTTCATGTTCTCATCATGCCCTTGTGGGTTTCCACTTAAATTAGCTGCTTTAATTTGCCTTTATATAGAGTAAGTGTGTCTATGTGAGTAAGTGTGTCCAGAGATGGATTGGCACCGTGTCCTGGTTGTATTTGCCATGTGCCTGAAACGTTCTTCTCTGGATGGAACCCTCTTCATTTCACTTTGCCTCTTCATTTTTAGTACCTTGCATAGAAGTACAAATTGTACAGACAAGTTAAAAAAAACTATATTAACTGTTTAATAAAAGGACCATATATATATCCATATATATATGATTCTCACTTCTATACATTAGCAGATATAGGCTTATGACACCATAACTGTGAAAGGCGCTTATAAATATAATGTATTATTATCCATCCATTATCTTCCGCTTCATCCTCTATTAGAGTCGCGGAGGGGTTCCCCATGCCCATCCAGGGGAGAGCGTTTCAGGCGCTGGGCAGATACACCGAGGACAGGGTGCCCAAATATTGCTGGGCGCACACTCACTCACACAAACACACTCTATATGGGGCAATTTGGAGAACTCAATTAACTTGATCCATGTTTTTGGACTGTGGGAGGAAAACGGAGAACTCGGAGGAAACCCACGCGGCCACTGGGAGAACATGGAAACTCTAACCAGATCGGGAATCCGTAGTAAAGGGAGGCGAACATGCTAACCACTAAGCCACCGTGCCACCCACATGTATTATTATTATTACTATTATTAACAAAACCTTATTGTGCATTGTGCATTTGTATAGCTTTATAGCTAATATGTTTATGGTATAGCTTGCAATATGTTGGGATGTTTGGACAGAGATAGTCAAATTCCACATTTTTATATGGCAGTACCTCAGGCAGTGTTCAGGGTAAAAAGTGACAAAAGCTTTTAATACTGTATAAAGAGTTATATCAGGGGTGGCACTGTGGCTTAGTGGTTAGCAAGTTCGCCTCTCAGCGCTAGGCATTCCCGGTTCGAATCCCCATCTGGGTGGAGTTTCCATGTTCTCCCAGTGGCCGCGTGGGTTTCCTCCGGGTTCTCCGGTTTCCTCCCACAGTCCAAAAACATGGATGAAGTCAATTGAATTCTCCAAATTGCCCCATATAGAGTGTGTATGTGTGCGTGTCTGTGTTAGTGAGTCTGTGCCCAGCGATAGATTGGCGCCCTGTCCTGGGTTTATTTGCCCAGCACCCGAAACGTCCCCCCCCCCACGACCCTAATGTAGGATAAAGCGAAAGATAAAGGATGGATGGATAGAGTTATATCAGACCTGCATAATTACAGTACATACCAGAAAACCCACCAAAGGAAAGCTAATAAGGCCCAAACATGTTCATCTACAGAAAATCTGAGTAAAGACAGTCTTGTTGGCCCTGTGTGTTGGCATGCAGCCAGATTCTTGCTTTGGCCCCTCTAGGTTTGATTGGCCTGAAGATTCTATGTTTCAAATCGCCTCAGAAATCACACCCACAATCTGTTGTGCCATAGTGCGTGTAAGAGCATAGCAGGCTTTGTAATCAGCTGATGACATGAGTGATGTGTGATTTACAAAAACAGTGGGAGCTTTTTTGAAATCCTGTCCCCTCGTTAAGAGTTAATCACACCAATTAACCAACAGCTGGTCTCTGTCTCCAGCTGCTCTCACATTCAGCTGAAGACAGCAACTAAATGAGGATGTAGGCTGCACCAGGGCATTTTTGCCTCAGAATGTTAATCTTTTCTTCTCTCCTTGAACACTATAATGGAAGGGGAAGTAGATTTCGAAGAGCTTTACAACTACAAATGTTCAGTTGTTTAAAAAAAGCCCTGTTTCTGTAGGTTATGTTGATCAAGTACATCAAATCTAATGTTGCTTGTTTCAAGACAAAATTTGGTGATCTTTTTTATTTTATATAAACAGTCATCTGATCTGCAGTTGACTGAAGAGCCAACTGAATATCACTACATAAAGGTTTTTAAAATGATTTTAAAAAAGGATTCAGATTTAGAAATTGAATTTTGATCATTTAGCAGACGCTTTAATCCAAAAAGTGACTTACAAATATCTCAACTTGGTTAGGGTCAGAACACAGGGTTGGTACAGCACCTCTGGAGCAATGAGGGTTTACTCAAGTACCCGAATTGGTAACTGCAGTGGACCTGGCATTCGAACCCACAACCTTCAGATTAATAGACATCACATGTGTTACATGGAATATACCAAAATTATTTCTTACAGACACAATATAACAAAATTGGGTCTGTAAGACACAATTTTGTTATATTCCATGTACCACATGTGATATCTTTTAATCTGAAGGTTGTGGGTTCGAATGCCAGGTTCACTAAAGTTACCAATTTGGGTACTTGAGTAAAACCTAAGCAAAATAAATAAAAAATTGGATATAGAATAAAATATAACATATTGAATTATAAAATATAGCAGCAATGTAAACTGTAAGTTGTAAAATACGTCCCAGAATATGAAATGTGAAATTTTAGCAGCAATGTGATATTTTAGCAGCAGCTATATGTAAATGAGATATTGAGAAAGTGTCTGGTGACAGGAAAAGTGTCATTGTGTAAAATGTAAGTATTCATGAGAAGAGTATGTTTTTGCTAATAAAATAAAATTGCTGTAAAGGTTTGAATAATACATTCCATAAATGTTGTTTGCAATATAACAGAGTAACAGGAAATTAGTTGTTGGGTAGAATAAAATTTTTGCTGGAAAAGTCTTTGTTTTTTTTACAGCTTTAAGACACTTCCTGTACTAAATATATTTTCTTTTTGCAGTGTTAGTGTTCAGTTGGGATTTTGGTCCATTCTGTCGCAGACACGTTTAAGCCTGCTGGTATATTTTGATTAATAATTCCTTTTAGTCTTTTTGTTGGCTTGTGTCATTTGATTGACTGGGACGTTCAATCCCCATTAATTTCTTTCACTGTAAACTGAAAAGCCCTTTTGATTTTCAGAATGAAGGATGTGGAACTCCAGTGGTTTGCACATAGTCCTGACATACAGACCGCTGAACATCTTTGAATTGAATATTAATTGGAAGACAGGCTTTGCCGTTCAACTGACCGCTCAAGTAACACACTTCAATAGTTATTAAAGGCTATGCATTTTTTTAATTATGCCAAATACCAAATGCACTCAGGCAGGTTTAGACGTCTAAAACCCCTTAAGTTATATATTTAATGGTCTGACATCAGGCAGTTACCACACAGCAACAATTTACCAGAACACTTTACTCTCGTTCTGTTTTTGGTAAAAAAAACAAAAAAACAAACAAACAAAAAAACAATGGTGAATGAGCAACAAACCTATTAGTTGAACTGCCATGATTTGGAGGTTCCTCATGTTCTTAAAACCTGTTTCCATGACTACCTGGAGGACTGCATTTGCTGTGAAGTGTCAGATTCCAGTCATGAAAGCCATATCCTGTCAGGCTTTTTCTGCTTTTCTTTTCTGTACAAATCAGATTCAGCCCAGTAAAATAAATTGATTTGAGTAATATATTATATATATATATATATATATATATATATATATATATATATATATATATATATATATATATATATATATATATATATACTATTTTCCTATTTGAAGGTTTTTTGAGCAGGTTGTTGAAATTCCATCAAACTCAATTCAATATGTATATCTATGTACCTTATTACTATAATATTTGTTGTGTATTCCATTTTAAATTTTAATATTTTGAACAATAAAGTTGTCCAGCTATTTTAACATTTCACATCTGTGGTAATAAGTATAAAGTAATATTGTTGGGCCCTTGACTAATGTTTAAGGTCTATTTTTAGGTCTATGTAAACATACACAAATTCATTAGTCATTGTTGGACAGTGGATCACAGATATGTAAATTATTTATTATGAACATTTGCTTTATTTATGCCAAAAAAAATAAAACTGAGAATTATAAGATTGTGATTTCTCTCAGAGCTAAATTGAGTAAACACTAATCTGTAACTAAAGAAAGATTTTTCAGCTTGCCAGGGTCGGCAAACTCCTACAACAACTTAGTTATATGACTGTGAATTGACCAAAATGTGGCATTTTTGACTAAGATGGCTCTTTTGGAACTCAAACACTTCTGCAATTCTGTGAAATCAGGAAATTGAGTAAGTAGACAGTGGGAGGGTGAACAATCTTCCTGTATAACCCCCAGCAACGGATACTTTTCTCACAGCCATCTGTTTGGCACAGATATGGTTAAATCTGCAGCTTTGCATGGTTGCCATGGTAATCAAGTGTAGTAAATCAGAGACAGGGTTGAATCCATAATGATGGTAGCAATAGAATAACAATAAACAAGCTTCAAACTCATAAAAACAAAAACAAGCAAATTACACCCCCTGTGACTCAAGACGTGATTCATTTGTTGAAAGACTGAGAACTTAAAATAATGGCCAACTAAAAAATAATGGAAGAACTTTATATAATGGCCAACACCCTACTTTGTACTGTTTATGTTGACTCTCACTAGATCAGTCATGAGGTTAAGGGAGGACGTTTTTATATATTTATTATTTATTTTTATATTTTATATTTATTTGTTCTATATTTAAATAAATATAGAACATTTACTTTACATTTACATTGTCATTTCGCAGATGCTTTTATCCAAAGTGACATACAAATGAGAACATCACAAGTCAGTAGTTATGAAGAAAACCAGTCACACTGTAGAATTATCAAACCTGATCATTATATAATTCTGCACCCCCCCCCCCTTTTTTCCGCAACAGGTAGAACTAATAATCAGTCAATATTTTGGTACAAACTTGAACGTTCCAAAATAAAGATTTTTAGTTGTACATACTATAAGTAGATGGTTTGTGGGAAACTTACCTTTAGTCATCTACATCATTATACATTCGACTTAAAATCAACTATTAGTAAGTGGCAGCAGCAGCATCTTGTAGATTTGTTAGTTAACTAGTAGCGTTTTGTATGATTAGACCACTTATCACATAATTTGCTAATGAAACAGTCATTTAAACAATAATTATATTATTATTGTATTATTATTTAAACAATAATTATATTATTATTGTATTATTATTATATTATAAACAATAATTATATTATTATTAATATTCTTAACTTTAATTATATTTGGAAGAATGTTTTTGACTACATGACTCATCAAATGAAATTGATAACCAAGAAGGCTTATAAATTGACTACTACTAATAGATAAACAATAGTGTGCTTGGATAAAATTTCAGAATTTTCTTAATTTTGTGTATCACAAAATAATTACAAACTAATCACAACAATACAAAACATGACAAGAAAATGTAGGTGTTGAAAGATCACAGATCATAAAATCATGACAGATTTCACTACTTACATTGAAGTAAAGCTAATGTAGTTTTAAAGAAAATATTTAGATCTTGATGGACTATAATCAACGGACTTCTTTTCCTAAACCACCAAAGTTTAACATTTTGTACACAATCAATAAAATAATAAGGCACTTGAGGGCATGCATTATTGTAAATAAATCACAGGAAAGAGGTGTTAGGCACAATGCAAAGCAGAGTTACACCTTTTACCTAGCATTATTTCTTTTATAAAATGGTTACAAGCACGCTAGAATAAAAACAAGGTTTAATTAATAAATATACTTATTTAAAACAAAATCATTGATAAACTAGTTTTCTGTGATGTAATCTAGTCCAGATTTTTAAAAAAGAACACTGATAAGTAATTGGGTTAGTGCTCATGGGGAATCAACTCACTATTAATATCAATCTGTATTCCATTAATGTTATATGATTTAAAACAATGTTTTTATTTAATATTTAATATTGCATATCAAACATTGATATGAATGTAAAGCCGTCAGAAGTGTGCAGTATTGTCAATAATGTCACAGCTGGACAAACGGCTCAGGCCAATCAGATTTAAGGACTGGAACTACTCCTTTTATAATATAACACTAGTCAGATACATGCTGTTGAATTAATTGCTATTTATTGTTTTACATTTAGAATTTTATACATATTATACTTAAATTATTTAAAGCACTAAGAAAAATGTGATTTGACCTTTAAATACTGTCATTTTTGTCAAGTTTATTAAGAAATCTATCAAAATTGTGATATGCTTAGGACATTTAAAAAATATATATAAAATATACATGTCAGTCACTAATAATAGCATGTGTTTTCAAATTTATGATAATGATATTGCCTACAACTGCATTGTCTAATCATGCTTTTGTCCTATTAGCATTTGCATTCCACACTCCATTTATTCAACGCGCTAATCAGGATAAACAGATTAGAAATATGAATAAATGAATTTAAGTGAGAACATAACAGAAAAAAAGCATAGTTGTCAAACATAGAAGTATATTGCATACCATCACGTTTTAATTCCAATCCCAGTGAGCTGACTTACTTACATTTTTATCTATTTCAGAAATGTGCATGTTCAGCAAAATGAACGTTCAGCTAAGTTACATGCAATACTGAAATGTTGCCAGCACGTTGCAATGTGTGACAGTACTGTGAAAGTATCTTGCTAAATTTAGAAGTAGAATTACACCCCTGAAAATCACCTCAACTGAACATTTGTAGAAAATGTGAACATCTATGATAAATCACCATGGAGACTGGAAAAAAGAAGCTTTCACGCCAGTTCCTGCTACATTTACATATACGGATTATCCTTTCCTGTTAGAGCCCTTAATAACTGCTGTGTGTTTAAATTTGTAAATCATTTAGATAGAAATGTAATTTGTATTTATTATTTTTGTATCCTGTCTAAATAGAAGTACAACAACATCTGTCTTCATAAGTCATATTTTTAAAATTTCTGTGATGCACACATGTACAGTTGCAAGTTTACATGTATACCCTGCACAGCAATATAAAAAAAAGTTACTGGTTAGTTTTAGGTGTTGTGGTCGATGAGCAAATCAGATTGAGGCTTAATACAGTCAGCTAAATAAATCACCAGGCTAGTTTGACAAGTTTAATAATAATAATAATAATAATAATAATAATAATAATAATAATAATAATAATAATAATAATAATAATACATTTTATTGAACACCCAAGGACTGTTATGTCTGTTATGTCCCTGTTATGCTGTACAAAGCATACATATTAAGAACATTTACATTTACATTCACATTTAAGAAATAATTCTAAGATTGATAAGGCTGATATGGTTATAAATATGTGTCTAAGGGAGGATAGGTAAATTTTATATGTAAATTGCCATGTTTTTTTTAAATAATAATAATATTCGGATATGACCACTGTACAAAGTGGTTTGCCTCTCACATCATCAATACAATATTTTGAAGATTAATGCAATTTGAATGGAAATATTTTTTTTTTAAACCTGGTGAAACAACTGAATTATGCTACAGCAAATGTAAACAATTTTAAAGCTAAAGGTGGTCCAACAAAATAAGACCTTTGCTTTTGGCTGAGCTCTGAACACTGTATCTAATAATTATTATTTTAATGACTAACCACGTGAGCTCAACGAACAGAATCATACAGCAGGGGGCACATTGCTCTGATTATTTAGAGTTGTGTGCATGCACAAACTACAGAAAATAATTATAAAATAACAAAAAATGGTGGGCAGGGTTCCATGTTCGAATCCCGATCTGGGTGGAGTTTCGATGTTATCTGCATGGGTTTCAATCCGGGTTCTCCCACATTCCAAAAACAAAATTGAAGGCTCTAAATTAACCCATATAGAGTGTGTTTGTGTGAGTAGCTGTGT
This sequence comes from Corydoras maculifer, assembly GCA_019802435.1. NCBI lineage: Eukaryota > Metazoa > Chordata > Actinopteri > Siluriformes > Callichthyidae > Corydoras > Corydoras maculifer. The sequence continues at coordinate 2,033,590 of JAFMOD010000781.1, forward strand.
GCCCAGTGATGGATCGGTGCCCTGTCCTGGGTATAGGGTGCAGTGCCTGAAATGCTCCGGGATGGGTATGGGGAACCCCCCCCCCCCTCCGCAACCCTAGTAGAGGATTAGTAGAAGATAAAGAATGAATGAAAGACAGAAAGGGTGCTTAACAGCTTAACTAGTCAGCTGAATTAAACATGCTGAGACACTAAGGAACGGACCTGTGCCACACTAGTATACTGTATATAAACTTCTGTACATCCTTCCCATCTGTGGTCCTCTGTCTAGTCAAATGTTCCAGACTCTTAGTTTCTTTTCACCTCATTAGTGAATCCAACCTCTCCATCCATAACGCCATTCTTGAGCCTTCCACCAGCATGATCTATTCTAGCTGATTTCCTCACCACTTTTACTGTTGTTGCCCAGGTGTCCTGCTCTCTTTTACAACCATTCAGTGCCTGTCTCACCTCTTCTCTAAATTTCACACCACATTCTTCTTCTTTTAATGTCCATTTTAGGTCTTAGTGTTAAAATTAACCCTATAAAATAAAGCTTACCCTGATATATTTTATTTGTTTATTTGTATATGTTAATTTAATCATAGTGCTTAAAGTGCTTAAAAGGAAAAAGTCATGGGAACACCTTAGACAGATGATAACACGACCCACACACTCACATTCACACCAAGGTGAAATATAGTATCTTCAATTCATGTGCTATCTTTTTTCAAAGAGAAAACCCCATGCAGATAACAAGTGAACTCTACACAGATAGAACTTTGTTTGACCTTTTCAAGAGTTTAAATGTCTTGTTGGGACGTATGAGTGCCATCCAGATCTCTGCATTGCTTATTAATTTTTTTTGTTTATGGCCACTTTGCCCAGGCTTGTGATGACATTTTTTGAAAATGTAAACTTTAATTTACACATTATTAATCATGCTGGGCTATTGAAGTAACAACCAGTCAGACCGCACCTGGCTCTTAAAGGGAATGGCAATAGCCACACTGATTGCTTTATTGCAAATGATGCACAAAACACACCTATGTATCACGTCATCATGACAAGAAAGACACACTGACACACCCTAAATAAAGCTGTGAGGTGCACAGTTCACAGCTTATTATTATACTGCAATGTACCCCAATGGAGATTAATAAAGATTCTGATTCTGATTACTAAAGATTGCTAAAATAAAGCAACTTTTTGGTTGTAAAAGTATCTCTAAAGTGTCCCCGAAGAGTAAGTATGTCAAGTAAGTTAAGTATTTAATGGTTTTTAATGCAACAGGATTTGTATAGGGAATCACATACACAGACCTTCCACTTTATACATATTAATGATTTTGAAAACACATTTTTATTAGATCCCCCCCCCCATACTACCCTCCCCCTCCATTGAAATGTAATACTTCAATGTTACTGGTAGGACAGCATAGTGGCTTAGTGGCTTAGCCTTTTAGCACTGTGGATCCAGGTTCGAATTCAATAACACTAATTCAAGGTTAATTGTGGGCTCTAAATTGCCCCTAGTGTGTGTGAGTCTGTGTGAGTGAGTGTGCCCAGTGATGAATTTTAAGATTTAAGATTCAAAACTTTATTTGAAAGCGGAATTGCGGGCGGCACGGTGGTTTAGTGGTTAGTACATTCGCCTCTCAGCACTAGGGATTCCTAGTTCGACTCCCAATCTGGGTGAAGTTTCCATGTTCTCCCCGTGTCCTTGTGGGTTTCCTCTGGGTTCTCTGGTTACCTCCCACAATCCAAAGTCATGGATCGAGGTCAATTGAATTCTCCAAATTGCCCAATATAGCATGTTTGTGTGAGTGTGCCCAGTGATAGATTAGCGATGGATGGACATGGGGAACCCCCCCAGTGCCGCCCACATGTGCTCACTTCAGCAGGGTGTGTGTATGTTTCACTGCACGGATGGGTTACAATTTCCTCTGTGTGTAAGCACTGTAAGCAAAATAGATCACTTTATTACAAAATATTGAATTATTGGATAATTGATTATTATAAAAGGATTATTAAAGTTAAAGGATTATTTTATAATTGTTTTAAGTGGTTGTCACGATTTTGGGTAAATGAAGTGGAATTGCGGGCGGCACGTGGTTTAGTGGTTAGTACATTCGCCTCACAACACTAGGGATTCCCGGTTCGAGTTTCCACGTTCTCCCCGTGTCCGCATGGGTTTCCTTCGGGTTCCTCCCACAGTCCAAAAACATGGATCAAGTCAATTGAATTCTCCAAATTGCCCCATATAGAGTGTGTCTGTGTGACTGAGTGTGTGTCCAGTGATAGATCGACGCCCTGTCCTGGGATCTGTCCAGCGCCCAAAACGTTCTCCCCTGGATGGGCATGGGGATAACAGAGGATAAAGCATAAGATAATGGATGGATGGATGAATGAAGTGCAATAGCAGTCTGTAAAGCGCTTTGTGCTTGACAGCACGACTACAACCCACTCCCCTCACACGCCTACATTCCTGCTCGCCTTTTTGTTCCTAACAAACTTTTCATTCACCAATCACAACCAGGATGCCGGTCACTAACCAGTAGTCTAACCGACCAATTGGATGACTCCTTTTAAGGCACGTGATTAATTGGCCCGCCCCGAGCAGTGATAAGCCGGTGGAGCGGGAGGAATTTCGCGGGCGTGCGGGAGCGGTTGGGAGATGCGCTCGGCGGCGGTGGCCTGTCAGAGCCGGCGTGTGGGCGCCTGCATATGGAGGTGAACGCTGATAAAAATAGTTTATATCGACACCTAGTACGGAAATTGTATCTCTTTGTGTAACCCTCACCTTTTCGCGACAAAGAGAACTGCTCTGAGTAAGTATTTTTGCTTTCCACCTTGTCCGGAGAACGAAGGTTTAGAAACTGAATTCAAGTGAAAGTACCACAGAAACAAACAACAGAATAATTTTATTTGTTTTATTTTATTTTTTACATATGTGCATATAATTTCTTATTTTAAACCACTTTTCGTGTATTGTTTAAATAACACAGCGATGTTATGTTCCTGCGGGAATTGAACTCTCGTCCTTCTGATGTCTAGAGCTCCTTTATATCAAAACTGTTTTCGATGTGATGCCCATATGGACACTACAGCATGATAAGATAAGATAAGATAATGCTTTAGATCTCCTACAATGTGGGAAATACACATTTCTCAGCAGCAGAAGTGACAGTAATTGGGAAAAGTTATAGATACATCTAATGTATCTATTACAATAAGTACTTTAAAAAGAAAAAATGTAATAGAAATAGAGCTCAGTATATACAAAATAAAATAAAACAGAATAAAAAAACTACTCACTTATGTACATGGGATATAATACAGGGGAAGACAATATGAAAAGCAGAATTGCACAGCAAGAAAGTATTGCACATATGATTAGAAATTAAATTTTAATTTAAGCAATTTCAGAAAAACAACAGATTGTCTAGCCATGCACATGCACAATAATACTGCAATCTACAACTCGAACCAAACACTCATCACATTGATGTAACACCTATTAGTTTTATTCCTTAGTTTAACCCTGCATTGTTTTTTATACCAAGTTTCCTATAATTCACAGTGTTTTGTTAATTGACTGCTCCACTTTATTTATTCCCAATTTAATGAATATAGTTTTATCTTTGACCGAACAGCATGCAACACAAGTCCTTTGTCCTACTGTAATATGAGTAACTATATCTGAGAGTGCGCCTGAACAATAAAGAGGTTCTAAAGAAAAATGTATAATACAGGAGACTGGGATTTTGCATATACTGCTAATTTAGTTAAGTTTATTTTCCATTTTCAGTTTATTGTTTGCAGTGTTGTGAGGTTTTAATTTAGATTTAATTTACATTTTGAAAACTAAACAATGTAGTGCTGGAACTTATAATGGAGCCCATTTAAGGGTTTAAGGCACTTTTTTTCTAGAAACAAATCTGCATATGGAATTTGATTATTATCTAAAACTAAAAAAGTACAGTATATGGACCAAAGTATTAGGACACACAGATTTGTGGTGATACAGATACAGATTTAATACAGGTGCTTTATTTAGTCATTTATTCCATTCCTTCAGATAAATCTATACTTGTGTGGAAAAAGTGTTTTACAGGCCGTTTTCTCCAAAATCTTCCAAAATCAAGAGTGGAAATTTCACTAAAGCTCAAACATTTGTCTACAAAGTGTATAATTTAGATTGTGCATGTTGGTTCCATTATGTGTTGTGAGATCGATGGCATCCTACTCTACACTTAAAGTGAGGTGTTATTTGAATTTGAGTGGGCTCTACTGTGGGCAAGTGCCTTCTTTTCACATCACTTTATGGGTATTTAGGTGGCAAACCAGTGATTTTAAGGACATTAATAAATGAAAAGCAAATAGTACTAAAAGTTCTGGACATTTATGCAACTATTGGTACAGTTGTAGGGTTATTTTAAACTAATTAAGATTAAACAAATACATTAAGACTTAACTTGTTTACTTTTGAATATTCCAGTGACTATAGAATTTAATGTAAGGTGTAGCTCCTTTTCTCCATACATGGCTTAATCACTCATTTGTCCAGCACAACATTGATGCTGCATTTATAACAAAGAAAAAAACTCATACAAAAATATCCCTATTAGTTATTTTCTTTGTTTTAATTTGACAACCAGATTGAATACTAAAAGCCACACTATCTTGTTTACCACAGATTGTAGTTGGGTACAAATAACAATTGGATTCTAATTCAAAAGACATTTTTAGTTTCACTTGGGTAATAACATGCATATTAATGTATAAACCTTCAATTGAATTATAATAATCATTAAATATTGTTTAAGTGTTCTGCTAAAATGGTATTTAGGCCAAAACAAAATCACTGTTGTGGTTCTGGTGAAGTTAAAATAAATTTTTTTGAGCATCCTTGTTATATAAAATCATGAGAATTCAGATCTGGGGAGTTTCTTGGCCACGAACCTGAAAATTCAACTTTTATTAATCTAATCACTTAGTTAATAACTTTTGTTTTAGTTATCATCTTGTGTACTTTGTCATGCTGGAAAGAGCTTTTTTAATTAGAAAATTGCTCCTAGATCACCTAAAGAATTTGCTTCTTAAAGATATACAACATATACAATTCTTTATTCGTTACTTAAGAAAAAAAATTAGATGAGCCCACTTGAGAAACAACAACCACATGAATGGTCTCAGGATACTTTACTGATGACATCTCAGGACTCCTGGTAGCTCTTATCTTTTCTTCTGTGGACAATCTTTTTTCAAGATGTTTTAAACATCTGAAGGGGGCTTCATTAGTGAGTGTAACTTTACCCCAGTTGTTTGCAATCCTATGCTTGTACTTTCTGCAGAATGTCAGTCTGTCCTAATGTTTTTGTTAAGGAATAAGTGTTTTTGCTGCCCTTCTTGACGCTAGACCACCATCACACCTGCCTGCTGCCATTCCTGAGGGGGTGGTGACTTGATTTATTAGCTGAAACATATTTAGGAGACAGTTCTGACACTTGCTAGATCTTCTTGGGTGCCCTGAAGACGTTTTCCACAACAATTAAACTTATCTCCTTAATGTTCTTAATCAGATAATGATTGATTTATGTTAAGACCTTTCGAATGTTTTTTCCTGTAAAGTTCTTTTAATGCAAAGCAGGGATGACTGCACCATGAATAACAAGCAAAAACAATTAGTTTAAGCACCACCACCGTTTCAAAGCAACCAGTCTTTTCTAATTTTGTATGCAAGACAGTTTTATCAGTTGCCTTGACCTTGTCAAAAATAAACCATGCTGTACGACACCTCAGCTCTCTATTCTTTGGCCAGGTGGACTCTCCCATGCAGTTGGTGCAGCTAGGTCTGAACAAGGGTCCCTGCCACATGTTATATCTTATTTACTGCAGGCATGCATTCTCCCTGTTATTTTAATTTGGTCTATGGTGTTCTGCTTCAGGTAGCTGGTCAAAAGTTATTCAGCCAACCACCTTTGATATTAAATAACATTATTTTAAAGTTTAAGATTATCTGCAAAATTGATGGTTAAATAGGTTTCAACAAAATCTTGCATCTACACACCTGACTGGTGCGTCGGAGTTACAATGAGTTCCCATGGCACATCCCTTCCTCAAGATTATAGAGAATGTGGGAGGTAATTGCATGTTATTTTCAACTGAGCCTGCATTTAAAGGCATGATTTTCTCCCCTTTCTTAACCAGGCTTTAGCTTACCAGGTGGCTCTTTAGAGCTTCTTTAAACAAAGAGCCTTAATGCAAACACAGGGTTACATCCTCTAAAACATCGTTTTAAATCACTTTGGAGCAATTCTTATTCTGATCAGGAACTTGATTTAAAAATACAGCATATGATTAGTAATCTACAAAGTCAGCATTTTTCGCTAAGAGCACTGATTTGTTTTTTTACATTAGCCTTAATTGCACCCTGGAAACATTTTTAAAAACATTCAAATCACTGGGCATTTTGTATCCTTGTTTTTAGGATGTGGCTGCTTTTTAAGACCCAACGTAAGCACTCATGAACCCAAATATATTTCTGCTGTGACAACAATACATACCATTGATTAATTTTATTGACCTAAAGGTTTTATTCTATCTGGAGCACCATGTGGACCAGAACTATAGCTGGCTCACTCATTTTAGTACATTGGATGTAAGTTGGATCGTTTGAGCTCATGTTAAAAATTCATGTTGCAAATTCAGAACTTTATGAACTTTAACTAGCTAACCCAGCATGTGGTTGTACTGTTTTAAGCTAAACAATAGTAATATAATATATAAGACATTGGAAACATTTTAAATGGTAATTCAAACATTTTTAAAGTTTTAAGATTTGAACATAGCTGTGCAGACATACCCTAATGATTACTTTATTAAAGACCAGTCTAATAGTGTATTGGACCACCGTGGCTTTCAGAACTGTATCAGCTTCACATGGCATAGATTCCACTAATTGTTAATCATTCTGAAGGAATATTGCTCCACGCAGATAGATTAGCTCCATCGTTGAATAGCTGATTGAATAGCTCGTCAGCTTGTCCCATAGATGCTATATAGTAAGGGTGTCAAACTCTTTTGCACTGGGGCAAAAACTGAAAGCACACTTTAGTTTGCGAGCTGAACAGTATAATTTATTGAACACACTAAAAATAAATGTTTTCTGAACATGAATAGGAATGAAAACCGACAGGAATATTATTCCACAGTTAATAAACTTGAACTTTATATAACTTAAAATACTGTACTTTGCTCTCCTTAAAAATATCTCTTTTCAAAATTATAATAATTACAACTATGAACGTGCTGCAAAAATCATGACAAATCAAAACAAATGATGCGTTTTCACAAAAGCAAAGTTTTCTTTGCTCTTGGCAAAAAAAAAAACTTAAACTTTAATTTAAATATATTACAATATTTCTGCTCTCCATAAAAATGTTCCTGCCTAAATCATACAAATTTAAAATATGAACATGGTCAAAAAAAACATATTGCCAAGCTCTACTTGTCTATTCATTCAACGGCATCAGAGGACCTGATGTGTGCCAAAAAGACATTTACCTTTCACCTCTATTAGCCAGGATTCTTGATAAATGACAGGAAGGCTTCAGTAATGTTTGCTATAAATGCAGACTTTTTTTTATCAGCTAAGTTTAACTGATATCTGACCAAATTTCTAAAAAAAAAAAACACCAACTCATTTTGACTTGCTAAGACCTATCCTGATCAATTAATAAATGTATTTAATGGCTTTGATCTAAAAAATGTAAGGGATGCTTTAATGTAATTTACAATGCAGTTAAAATGAATGTTTTCATTACATTTAAAATATAGATGTAAAAATAGCTAATCTGACCTAAGAACAAATACATCTGCTTAAACATGTCGGGTAATTGCTTTTTAGGGATGCATCATGGCCGTATTAGAATAAAATAAAACATTCGGCTGAAGGCTGAATACTGAATAGCAATATTTTTTAGTAATTTATTACTACATTTTTTTACACTATTGCACAGCTTAACCTAAATTAGTAATAAAAAAGTAAAAATATAATATGACTGACAACTACGTTAATAAGAAAAAAAAATCCCAGAAATAAGATCATAATACATATACTGTATACAGTATGACCACATTACACAACATAAATAAATAAATACATAAATAAAACAATTATTTAAATCAACTATGTGGCCCATAGCTGCAAGAATGTAACATTTTCATGCATTCACCTAGCTGACACTGTTACTGCATTTACAAAGTTTTTCCTCAAGTATAGTGTGTTTTTAAGGATAACGCGGGGACCAAGAAGAGTACCGCACCAAGAGAACGTACATTAGAGAAAAAGCCCTCATGCTGAGGCTATTGTCTGTTTCACTGTAATGATTAATGTTAAACACAGCAGCTCTGTTATTTTCTTTACTCTTTATGGAGTAAAGATGAACTTAAAACTGAATAAAAGTGGATATACTTAAACACATACTAGTGACTCGCTGTGGTAAAATAACATTAAACTAAATTAAAGTTTTCACTTGTTCAGCTAAAAACAAAGTGTTTCTTTTGCCATTTTCAGCAGAATAATTTCGTTAAGCGAATATTTGGTGCATCCCTATGATTTCTTTTTTTCTTATGTAGTGTTGATCTTCGGTTTTAAAAGTAAATCCACCAAAAAAAGCACCCTATAAATTTTCCTGCATTCTTTTATTCTGCATGGAAGACCTGGTGGTGCAAACAATTATAAGTATTTCCAATAAAAATGCTTAAGAATAGCTATTTGTTTGGTGTTCTACAGTCGTTACTTCACAGTAATGGGCCTGTAAAAACATTTCTAAATGGGGAAATGCTTCCTAAGGAATGTTGCTTAAAGGGTTTTTTAGCTGCTAGGCGGCGAGATGAAGCACCTAGGGATAGAGCAGCCACAGCGACAAGACTGGCAGGATATCATTTTTGAGCTTTCTTTATATTCTTGTTTTGAAGGGGGAAATCGGTGTTGCCATGCTTCTCTGTAGTCCTCTTAGTGTCATGCTGAGTGCATCATTACATCAGAGAGTGCAACGCTACAGCATTAATGAACCCATCTGCAAAAACTCTTTAACTCCATCTGGAGCCTGTGGCAGCATGTGGTGCATCACCATTGCCTAGGCTTAATGTCATTCCTTACTCATTTACACAAATAATTATGCTTGTTCTTCTCTTTCTGTCAGGTTATCATTTTTTTGTGCACAAAATTGTCTCAAAACTGGTAATTTTAACCAGGCATATGTAATGTAGTACATTATTACATCTTAAAAGGTCTAAAGTTAAATATGCTATGTTGTCCTAAATTTTATATCATATTAAATACAGATGTTTAGTTTAGGAGACATGGTGGGTATAAAACCGACCACTTTTTTTTTTATTGTGAACTATTTGATTCACTATGTGCTTTTTGAGTAACAATTCCTCTTCAATGCCTCGATAAAAGCATATGTGGGAGTTTATCCTCTCAGCTTCATGTATAATGTGAGCTGATCAGAATCGACAAAGCAAATGGACAGTGGAACGGCTAAGCAATTCTTTATCTTTAACTGGTGTGGTTATATACTTAAATCAGTAGGGACTACCAGACAAAAACAGAAGAATATAGAAGTAAAAAAATATAGAAATATATAATATAATAGTAGTAATATAAGGAGTAAGGATCAAAATCAACTTCTTAAAACTGCTTTATTGACAAATAAGTAGCTAGAATAGTTTAAAAAAATATATAAAAATATAAATATATTTCCCATGCCCATCCAGGGGAGAACATTTTTGGGTCTATCTATCTATCGCTGGGCACACACTCACACAGGCACACACAAACACACTCTATATGGGGCAATTTGGAGAATTCATTTGACCTTGATCCATGTTTTTGGACTGTGGGAGGAAACCAGAGAACCCAGAGGAAACCCACACGGACACGGAGAGAACATGGAAACTACACCCAGACTGAAATCCCTAGCACTGAGAGGTGAACGTTCAAACCATTAAGCCATCGTGCCGCCCAGTTTGAAAATTTAAACTTGTAATGCTTAATGAATATATATTAATGAATAACATTAGTTCATTTATATAAACATAGTGAAAATTGTGGGCATACTGGACCTAACTGCACAAAAGAGTAAAGCATCCATCCACCTATTATCTACCGCTTATCTGGGTCCAGGTCACCGGGGCAGCAACCTTAGCAGAAAAGCCTAGATGTCCCTATCCCCAGCCACCACATTCAGCTTCTCAGAAGGCACACTGAGGCTTTACTACACCAAGCGAGAGACATAATCTCTCTATCTTGTCCTGAGTCTTCCTCAAGGTCTTCTCCCGGTTAAACATGCCCGGAACACCCCACCAGGGAGGCGTCCAGGAAACACCTGGATCAGATGCCCGAACCACATCAGCTGCCTCTTCACAAGTGTAAAAGCAGTGGCTGTACTCTGATCTCCTCCAGAATGACCAAACTCCTTATCCTATCTCTAAGGGAGAGCCCAGCCAACTCTGTGGAGGAAACTCATTTCGGCTGCTTGTATTCGTGACCTCATTCAGACCTCAGAGTTCATGGCCATAGGTGAGGGTAGGAACATAGATTGACCTGTAAATTGAGAGCTTTGCCTTCTGTCTCAGCTCCCACTTCACCACAACGGACCTGAACAGAGTCCGCATCACTCCAGACGCAACACTGATCTGTGTCAACCTCCGACTTCATCTTTTTAAGATACTGCTCTACTGGAGACAGGAGCTCATCTCCAACCTGGAGAGAATTATGTTTATATTTTTGTTTATTGTATGAGATTAAAACTATAGTCATACAATTTACAAACAATTTAAAATTCTGTAGCTCCATAACACTTGGAGCCCTCATGGCATTAGACATACTTACCCCTCATGGCATTAGACGATACCTCGGATGTGCACATGACCCCTACAAACCAAATGATGCCTCAGATAACCATCATTTTTTTCCTGTGGTTTTCCATTTTGTGCGGTTAAGTCTGGAATGCCCACAAATTACCATGCTATGCCCTGGTACAATTGATTTCTGGAAGTTTAACTTTGATATTTTTCTCATTTTAGAGTAACACATGTCATTTATTTCTCTTCAGTTGCTCCTGTCATTTTCTCTAGTTCTCTATTTTCATACTACATAATTACTTTTTGATTACAAAAAAATGAGTGAAAAGATGTGACAGGTATTGAGCCTTCCAGCAAATCAATTAAAGTTTTTTTTATTCATGTAGCTTTCTTTTTTTATTTTGTAGGTTTATTAAATTCCACATTCTTACTAGTAGACAAAGCAACGAGTGGATTTTATTTCAAATTTCAGATTTACCAGACCAAAAGAATGTAGTTCACTGATGCATTAAATATAATAAAACTTTCAGTACAGATTACATCCCATAAGAATGTATATGAATTATATACAGACTGTCACTGAAAAACCTGAATAAATGAATGTTTTTAGTTTAAAAGATAATCATGAGCATGTTAAAGAGTCAGTCACTGACCAAAAATGAGTTAAACATTATTTCTCTGTGTGAAAAAAAATCTAGGAAACAAATGTCCATCCATCTATTATCATCCTCTTAATCCTCTACAAGGTTTCCCCATGTTCTCCATGCCCATCTAGGGGAAAATGCTTTGGGCACTGGGCAGATACACCCAGGGCAGGGCACCAATCTATCACTGGGCACACACTCACTCATACAGACACACACACAAACACTCTTTATGGGGCATTTTAGAGCACTTCTTGATCCATGGTTTTTTGACTGTGGGAGGAAACCGGAGAACCAGAAGGTAACCCACGCGGACACTGGGAGAACATCGAACCTCCACACAGATTGCGATTCGAACTGGGAATCCCTAGCGCGAACGTGCTAACCACTAAGCCGTGCCGCTCATGAAGCAAATGTAATACATCTAATCTGGAAGAGTAATGAAGTATATTAGTAGTTTAATATCCTGCTTTTTGCTGTATTAACATTCATCCTCATGTAGACATAAATGATACAAATGTATGAATATAAATAAGCATTCATATCCAGATATTTTGTCATGGTACAAGTTTAACTTGCACGGTAGAGGGGTTCAACCTCATATCAGATGTAAACATCGAATTTAATTCAAAAGGTTTTTGTATTTTTATTAGTTGCGAAACAGCCCTAGCAGTTTCAGGTTTAGATCCCGCTGCTAACGGATGTGGAGCCAATGAGCCGTACATTTCTTTCTCTAGTCTTTTTTTTGGTCCTTTACCCCTCCCTGTGAGAGTAATGAATCCGAAATGTTGATGGATTTAGTTTATTTTGATCTCAAGAAAACATAAAAGGCAGTCTGTTACTTTTAATGTGGTCATTAAGACTAATGAGATATGAGGTGTAATTGCACAGCTACATGAGAATTCACTAATATGCCAGCTGACATATTAATGTTTTTTTTTTTTTTTTTTACACGAATCGGGCATTTGAGAATTTATGGATGTAGTTCAGGGTGAATTATGGGTGAGCAAGACAGTAAAATATACAGTAAAATGGTTAATGGCCTACATCTTTTTTTCATCATTGTTTTTAATAGAGTTCAATTCGAATAGCTGCTTATTTAATAGTAGTCACATTGATAGATGGTGGCTAGAGGGTTTTTGGAATAGCCTCTATCTCCCGGCAGCAGAACAGTAGCTAATGCTGATGCTGATTCTTGCTAATTCTGCTGAAAGGAAGAAAAGGCCGCGAGTCGTAAGATGCTGACCCACTGCTGCTCATTGTCAAAAGCCGCTGGCTGTCTGTGACACTTGTTTTCCGCTGGCCATCGTGGGCAGCTCCTGCCTTGCTTGTCATGCGATTCTCATTTTGAGTGGCTGAGAAGGACAAGTGCCCTCCAACGTCTCAGGATGATCAATGCAGCAGCGTAAGAATCGGATGAACTCACATCCTCTTCCCTTTGTTTCTAATTATTTTGTGTTTGGTGTGCACACTTTTGGGTTTAAACATCATTGCACATTCACAGTGTGGTTTGGTTTTTGCAGGGGTCACGTGTGCATCTGATGAGGTATCATTTAACACTTTGCATGGCGGTGTGTAGGCTATGAATGTGCCCTAAGGTATTTTATATTGCTGTTATGTTCATTTAAATGAAGCTTTAAATCTATTTTATGTGTTGTGTGATTTTCTGTCCCACATTTTACCAGCATCATAATAATAATATCAGAAACTTAATGTTCAAGATGTATTGTTACGATTCGGTGATGACCCCGCTAGAACTGTGCATAAATGTGCTGAACGGAGCGCATAAACACACATAGAGCCAAGCAGCGTGGTATGTGTTAATAGCAGTTTAAGGAACAGGGTAATAATACAAACTAGGAATCGGACAGAGGAGCTGTTTTCTCTGGGGAGAAAAACAAATATACTACATGACCAGACCAGGAACCAATAGGAATACTAACAAGATGGCGTGATGGGAGGCACGGTGGTTTAGTGGTTAGCACGTTCGCCTCTAAGCGCTAGGGATTTCCTGTTTGAATCCCCATCTGGGTGGAGTTTCCATGTTCTCCCCGTGTCTGCGTGGGTTTCCTCCGGGTTCTCCGGTTTCCTCCCACAGGCCAAAAACATGGATCAAGTTCAATTTCTCCAAATTTCCCCATATAGAGCTGGTCTGTGTGAGTGTGTGCCAAGCAATAGATTGGCGCCTTGTCCTGGGTGTATCTGCCCAGCGCCCGAAACGTTCTCCCCTGGATAGTCATAAACCCCCCCGCGACCCTAATAGAGGATAAAGCAGAAGATAATGGATGGATGGAGGACAGCCTGAGGAGGAATTAAGCTAATTAAATAAAAAGGAAGACAAAACACAAAACGGAAGAGAGGAGTACAGCACACTCATGACAGTCGAATAAAATACAATATAATTTATATATAGGTAATTTGATTTGTTTGTACCTCACTGGTCATTGATTTTAAAGTAGTTAATTATTTATTGTTTGAAAGCTTTATTAACTTCAATATATTTTTCAAAAAACAACATTCATGGAAACTGATTTGAGCTAAAATACTTTCAAGCTCTTTCTTTCAAACAGTTTTTTATTGCTGAATGTTTGCTGTGGGAAAAAGTCAGCTCCCATTTCAGTGTCGGGGGCTTCAGTTCCTTTGTAATTGCTCTGGGCTCTTGCGTGACAACAATAGAGGAAAATCTATACCTGGTCAGTAAAGGTTTTATAAGTTTATTTGGCACGCCACACAGGAAATGGCAAACATTCTTTGTCCGATTACAAAATAAACTGGTCTTCCTGTGGGAGTGCAGGTCGGGAGGGGTAGATCTTAAGAGGAGGTGTGAGAAATGAGGGGGATCAGTTCTACGGATGGAGCTAATACTGCAAAAAGAACACAGATTCTTTCATCTCATCCACAACATGTTTTTTTCTCTTGCCATTGTAGAGGATTAAATGTTACTTGTTGCCACATTTATCCCGGCAGACACGCACTTCCTGTCAGTAATCCTCACAATCGTCTGAGGGTATGTCAGGTCAACCTTTCAACATGTGGAAAAGCTGCTTTATTAGGACGGGCTTTGCTTTGATTTCTATAGACTAATGTTAAAGACACAGAATTATACATTTCTATATTGATGCTTATTAAGCTACAAATTGGCTGTATTTTTGATTGTAACAAACTTTCTTTTGACAGAATTTTAAATCCTACTGTAATATAGTAAAATGGTTTCTTTTGTGAGCCTTTCAGGTAAAAAAAAAAAAAACAAACAAAAAAAACATCGTTACTACAAGGGATAAGACAATCATTTTTGCAATGATTCGCAATTTAAAACGGCAAAATTAGTTTATCGCCACAATAATAATAATAAAAGCGCCACAAGATCGTCATAACGTCGTTCATAAGAAAAATTAACTAAAAATTATTTTAAAAAGTTTTATAAATAATTTAAATTCACTAAATATTTCTGTGTTAATATTTAGCTAAAACGGGCGGCATGGTGGCTTAGTGGTTCGCAGGTTCTCCTCTCAGCGCTAGGGATTCTCAGTTCAAATCCCAATCTGGGTGGTGTTTCCATGTTCTCCCTGTGTCCATGTGGGTTTCCTCTGGGTTCTCCGGTTTCCTCCCACAGTTCAAAAACATGAATCAAGTCAATTAAATTCTCCAAATTGCCCCATATAAAGTGTGTTTGTGTGTGCCCAGCGATAGATTGGCGCACTGTCCTGGAGGTATTTGCCCAGGTATTAGCTAAAACCCTGTGTTGTAACAAAATAGTACTTTGTGCTTGATAGTGAGGGTGTGCCTTTACACTGCTCTTCTGTAATTTATTTACAATATTGCAAAACATTGAATGCCTTATTGGTTACAGACACACTATAATAAAAACAAAGTTTGATTTATAAATGTGTTTATTAAAAGCACAATTGTTAACGAACTGGTCATACGCGAAGTCATCCAGTCCGGTATTTAAAGTGAGCACTGACCCAGTAATAAGTTTTCATTTTTTCTAACAATCAAATACTGCTAGCTAGTGGCCAACTTACAGAACGCAGTTCATGAAAAACATCGGGCAAATAATGAATGGTATATAACGCATTGATACAAATGTGAAGCACTCAGAGATGTGCATTATTGTCAATAATGTCACGGCTCGACAAAAGACTCAGCCGATCAGATTTAAGGACACAAGAAGGCTGTGATGTTCCTCTGATTTCTAACACTTTTTTTGGTAAATTTAATCATTGCTTAATAATTGTAATAATGATTATCTCTTAGACGATAATAGTACCATCGAAATCTGTAATGTTCTCATCCCTAGTTACCACACTACAATGTTTTCTTAAAAGAGGATATTGAATAGACGATCTGATCAAATCTAACATGTTGCATGTGAAATTTCATCAACAGCATTATTTATTATTTGCAATGTAAGGTTTATTCACAGATGCACCTCTTTCCAGGGCATGTTGGGCATGCCTAATATCCATTTGCTGGGTAGTTAAGGCTAATAACTGGTTCCAGTTCTTACTGTAATAAACACTGAAGTGTATGAGTAGGACTGGGAATCGAGAACTGGCTTTAAATTGTCCACTAGCATCGGAATCACATGCCCTGGAGGTGATCAGTTTATTTTATTAATAGTAGAGTGATTCTCCTGACAGATGCTCATTTAAAAAACTTAAGTTGTATGTTGGAAATTGCAGTAGCAGTCAAAATTGAGTCCTTATTTCTGAAAATGGTGACAGTAGTACTATGTGCAGTGCTTCAATGTGTCAAGTGTGGGGTGAAAACATCAGCGGTGGGTTACATCATTCAGTGAAACTTGGGCTAAAAGATTTTGTAGGCATTTTTTTAAATTTAGGAATATGTAGTGCAAGTGCTTCATAACAGAAGAGCATATCTGTTAGCAGTGTGACAGAAAAAGGGTCTAAATACCTAATTGCAATTAAGAAAGGCTTGTATGTATTAATCACTGACTGTGCATCTCACACTTGAATTAAATAAATAAATCAGTATATGATTAGTTATGCTGGTTCTAGAAAAAATATTTAAATAATAAAGCAGAAACCTAAAGAGCCATCTTCTGGTAGGTCATGTGACACCCTCAGCTCAGTTTACTAAATATGTGATTAAAAATTGAGTCCCGCTGAGAAGTCAGTACACTTTAGTTCACTAAAGTCATGTGCATAAAGATTGCATGAACAGTGATGACATCATATATGATATTACCGCTGTACATAGCACATTTTGCTTCTATCTAATTAAACAGAACAGTAACTTTATAACATCAGATTACATTTTACTCTTAATATCCTCATGTTAATGTCAGATTTGTGTAATGTATGGTGGGGTTGGGGATTTTGGGGCAATTCAATCAGCTATGTTAAAATCTGTTAAATTTACTTCTGATTTGTTAGATTCTTTCAGCAGTCTATTACATACAGAAGTTAAAAAATTAAAAGTTAATTAAATTATGAAACACACATCAACAACAACATTGTTTTTTTTAAATTAATTAAATTATTTCATTTCATCACTGTTTTCCAATATGTGACAGATCTGGACTTCAGGAAGACCAGGCAAGAACACACACTGTCATCAATATGCTGTTGTAACTATACTACATTCAATATGGCTTTTAGGCTGCATGCTATCAGTATATAGTAGTGCAAGAACGTTTGTGTATTTTTTTTTTTTCTAAAAGCAGACAAACAAAACCAAATAACTAAACAAATAAGACATAAATATTAGACCTGGTCATTTATTTATTGAGTTTTCAATAGTTCATCTCTGTCAGTGACAAATATATGAACTCTAAAAAGATTAGCATATTATTAAACCATTCAGGTGTTTTTAATCTATGGGATGACAATCATGTGTGAGAGGATGTCCTGGTTTATTTAAAGAACAGGGATGTATTAAAGTCTGGTTTTCACAGCACATTTGTGTAAATGTATTATGGCATGAACAAAGGAGGAACTCAGAGTTGTTGATGCTCATCAGGATAAAAAAGATAACAAAACCATCTGTAAAGAGTTCAGACTCCAATAGTCAACAGTCCGACAGATGAAAAAAAATGGTTAGAGAAAATTCAAGACTATCATTACTCTCTCTTAGAGTGGACAATCAACAATGATCATGCCAGAAGCAAAAATGTAATAGTCCACGAGGTCATAAAGGAACACAAGGTAACATTTGAGCCAGTAAAGGTCTCCTATTGGCCAAAGTTCAAGAGTTCACCATCAGGAGAGCGCTAAACAGTTTCGTGCATAGCTACATTGCAAGGAGTAAGTTGCTACTCTCAAAAAAGAACATTACTGAAAGTCTGCAGTTTTCTAAAGATCACATGGACTAGCCAGAAGGTTGTTAAAGCAATGTTTTATGGACAACTGAAACCAAAATAGATATTTTTGGTTTAAATGAAAAGAGATATTTTGGGAGAAAGTAAAAAAACTGCTTTCCAACATAAAACCACATCCAATCTGTAAAATACAGTAGTGGTAGTATTATGGTTTGGGCTTATTGTGCTCCATCTGGGCCAGCAGAGCTTGTCATTATTGATGGAACAATGAATTCTGAATAACATCTGAAAAATTTTAATGAGAATGTCAGGACATCTGTCTGTGAGCTGCATCTTAGGAAAATCTAAATCAGCAATCGTTCTACCAAATATAGTTTGAAAAGAAAAAAATAAATGATGAACCAAGTCAAAGTTCTGAACCTAATTTAATAGAAATATTAGAGAAGGACCTGTACCAAGCAGTCCATTAAAGAAAATATGCCAACTTTACAAATTAAAGCTGTTTTGTATGGAAGAATTTGTCCTTCAAGCTAACATGCAGAACTAATCAATAATTGCTGAAAATAATCTGTTAATGTTAATGCCATGCAAGGGGGTTATGCCAGGCACTAAAAACAAGTGTTTATATATTTTTGCTGTCCATAGATATGTAAAATAAATAATTATTGTCTAAACAAATAAATGACAAATGGGTTAATTTTAAAGTGCCTCAGTTTTAGATTTTTTTCTTAGAAGTTAGACGAACAGCATGTTCCAACAGAAGTAAGGATCAGAACAAGCTACATCCTTCCCACTAAGAGATTTCAGAAATGTAAGCATTGTTAAACCAGATATGAGAATCACAAAGAAAAGAACAAATCAAAACAGCTTGTATCAGACAACCAATCGGAATGTGCTAATGTTAAAATAATATATATATATATGTGTATATATATATATATATATATATATATATATATATATATATATATATATATATATATACACTACTTACTACATCCATTTAATTTACTACACCCATTTAATTTTTGCAGATGCTTTTTGATAGGAATCCCAACCTAAGCTTTGTGATCAGAGTATAGGGACAGCCATTATACATCAATCCTGGAGTGATGAGGATTAAGGGTTTTGCATAAGGATCCATACTTTAGTGGAGCTGCCAATTGAACCTCTGACTTTCAGATTAATAACCCAACACTTTAACCACTGCGCTAAAACGCCAACATTCATTCATTCATTCATTATCTTCCGCTTATCCTCTATTAGGGTCGCGGTGGGGTTCCCCATGCCCATCCAGGGGAGAACGTCTCGGGCGCTGGGCAGATAGACCCAGGAGAGGGCGCCAATCCATCGCTGGGCACACACTCACTCACACAGACACACACTATAGGGGGCAATTTTGAGAATTCAATTAACTCGTTCCATGTTTTTGGACTGTGGGAGGAAACCGGAGAACCCGGAGGAAACCCACGCAGACACGGGGAGAACATGGAAACTCCACCCAGATGGGGATTCGAACCGGGAATCCCTAGAGCTGAGAGGCGAACGTGCTAACCACTAAGCCACCGTGCCGCCCCTAAAACGCCAACATAACTCTCTTAAAATATCCCATGTAACTTTACCGACTAACTACACACACTGGACATATTTACACTAATTATTATTATGATAATACCAGGGCGGCACAGTGGCTTAGTGGTTAGTACCTTCCAGGTTCCCAATCTGAGTGGAGTTTCCATGTTCTCCCTGTGTCCACGTGGGTTTCCTCTGGGTTCTCCAGTTTTCTCCCACAGTCCAAAAACATGGATCGAGGTAAATCGAATGCTCCGAATTGTCCAATATAATATGTGTTTGTGTGTGTGTGTCTGTGTGGGGTCAGTGAGTGTCCAGCGCTCTGTCCTGGGTGTATCTGCCCAGAGCCCAAAACGTTTTCCCCTGGATGGCTATTGGGAATCCCCAAGCGACCCTAGTAGAGGATTAAGCAGAAGATAATGGATAGATTATAATACAACACTATACTTTCAGTGCATATTATGCTTTTAATTTACCCTAACACAATTCTGTTTGTGTGTATATGTATTTAGGTATACTTGTGTATATAGAACCATAACTACCTTGTGTGTATAATACCCATAATGCTATTTACATATTATTTTCTGCTTATATACATACTCCCACATATCTTTTACACTTACTTGCACTTTTTAGTAATTTGCACCACACTTCTACGTTGCAAATCCTATATTTTGCACCTTCCTGTATTTGCACAATGGTACCATTTGCACTTGCATTTTGGTAGCTGCTAACCACATTGTAATTGCTTAGTACAAGCCCAAGGCTAGTCTATTCATCCATTTATCTATCTTTCTAATCCTCCATTCTGCTTCTGTAGCATTATTAAAGTCAGCACTGTGGGTACGCATGAGTTCTGGGACAAAGCTTTTTCATAAAAAAATAATTCTTATAGATAAGATATGAGGCGCATCGTAACTTCAGCTATCTTTTTAAATTACATACAATAACTCCATACAAACAAATAGTGACTGTGGTGTGAAATTCATTTATATAAAAGGAAAAAAATGTTCCTTTGTCATGATGAAACTATATGATGTTCAATGTTCCTCAATAAATTATGTTTGAGTGCGTCGATATAATGTCAGCCATTGTGCGATGGACTTCTTATGAACTCGTTCGCTGAGCAATGCAAAGACCCTCATATAGTTGTCTAGTGTTGACTGAACTTTAGCTGACCTTTGACTTTAGACTCACATGGGGTGCAGTTGTGTTCTCTCTGGTTTCAGCCAATAGTAAGCTGTGCTCTTTCATTTTCTCTTGTACTCGCACATGCATGAAAGATCGAAGGTTATGTGAAATGTTTACTGGTAACAACAAAGACATTTTAACAAATGCTTTTTTTTATATAAAACATGATCAGTAACATGTATGAGGAGTTAAAAAAAACATGTAGGATGCTTATGTGAATAATTAAATCTTTAAGTATTTATTGACATGACACAATAATTTGTTTTTCTGTATTATATTGACTAAAACATCCTATTTTGAAACCAGTTCAAGAGAAGAAATTAAAAAACAAACAATAAAACCTAGTCATTGGTAAAAATGATCTGTAAAAATGATTACATACCTAAGAGGGTCAAAGTTTTTTGCATGTTAATTTCCATCCGACTAATTGCATACATTCAGGTGTGAGAGGTCACCATTTTTTAAATAAAATATGGCATCTATTAAAAATATGATCTTCACAATACACATTTCCAAAATGTGTATC
>JAFMOD010000781.1:2060767-2085959 GCA_019802435.1 Corydoras maculifer
GATGAATGTGCTAACCACTAAGCCACTGTATTATTATGAATAATAATATTAGTTTTGTATAAAATCAGCAAAGAAATAGCAAAGGTGTAATATATTTTGTAAAACAATCTATATTTTTATCATTAAATCATGACCAAGGATTCTTTGAAAATTCATTAGACGGTATGCGTATGAGTTATTTATTTAATGCCTGCTCAGCATTTATTACATACCAAAGCTTTTTACCTGCATTCCAAGCCTTCCACTGCTGTTGTGTCACTGCTGATGAAATACCAGAAGTACTTGTTTTACATGGGAATTTACACTCTGTAGTAAAGTCATCTGCCTTCTCTAAGATGTTAACTGATCCATCATCTGTTTAAAGAAATATCTTTCAAATATCCACACCTGTGTAAGTCAACTATTCATTCATTCATTCATTATTTCCCGCTTTATCCTCTTATTAGGGTCGCGGTGTGGTTCCCCATGCCCATCCAGGGGAGAATGTCTCGGGCACTGGGCAGATACACCCAGGACAGGGCACTAATCTATCGCTGGGCACACACTCACTCCCTCAAACACACTCTATATGGGGCAATTTTGAGAATTCAATTGACTTGATTAATGTTTTTGGACTGTGGGAGGAAACCGGAGAACCCAGAGGAAACCCACGCAGACACGGGGAGAACATGGAAACTCCACCCAGATGGGGATTCGAACCGGGAATCCCTAGTGCTGAGAGGCGAACGTGCTAACCACTAAGCCACCGTGCCGCCTTAAGTAAAATATTGTAACCCATTATCACATTTTACAGTGGCAGTTTCCCAACACATTCTGTCATTTATATATCATGAGGGCCATTACATTTGCTGATGCTTCTCAGGACAGGTCAACTAGGGTAGGTTCAGTTATTCATATCAGTGTACAGCATGCAAGCAATATCAAATGACACATTACGTAATTTCAAAGCATTCAAATTGGTTTGCACTTAAACAGCATTGGGAAATATTTGCACTTTCTTCCTTGAAAAACCTGTTTAGAGTCAGAGTGATGGGAATTAAAATGCTGTAACATTATCACCCTTTCTAGGGGTGGTTAAGTGTCAAAGAACTCCAAGAACAAGGTGTGTAACCTCTGAGATTTGCCTCATGATGATTCTGGAACTGATTGCGGCCACTTTAATCACTGTTTAATCAGGTGTTACGGAAATAGTCCAGAAGTATATTACTTATCTGAGTTAACTTGGTGTAACTAACCTATTTTTAAGCCATGCTAAATAATCCATCTATCCATTCATTATCTTCTGCTTTATCCTCTATTAGGGTCGCGGGGGGTTCCCCATGCCCATCCAGGGGAGAACGTTTTTGGCGCTTGGTAGGTGCACCCAGGACAGGGCGCCAATCTATCACTGGGCACACACTCACTCACTCACACAAACACACTCACACTATATGGGGCAATTTGGAGAATTCACTTGACCTTGATCCATGTTTTTGGACTGTGGGAGGAAACCGGAGAACCCGGAGGAAACCCACGCGGACACGGGGAGAACATGGAAACTGAAAGGCGAACGTGCTAACCGCTAAGCCACCGTGCCACCCATGCTAAATAATTACGTAATAATTTGGTAGAGTGAATGTAATTTTACCAAAAACAAATAGGCTTTGTTAACTTTGACTTTTTATTACAGCGCATGACAAAATGTACTTATTTAACTGAAAGCATGCTAAATATAAAAATAAGAGAAAAAAAGCAAAGCCAACACATGCAAATACATAATATAAATTTATTGTTATTATTAATAGATAAAGACATTCTGTACAGTTTGTAAATAAACATACCATCTATGCAAAATGCATAAACAACAGTTACTTCATAAAACATGAAACATTAATGGAAATATATATATATAATATATACTAGATACACATTTGTGTAAGGTTGTAGTCTGGGAGTTCTTTAAATGTTTCTGACTTGATTCTTTAGAGTTTTGACCTTTTCCCTAAAAAAAAAAAAAAAAAGATTGTAATTTAAACTGGCACATTTTAAATTGCTCAGGAAATAAAAAAAGGTTATTTAAAAAAATATTTAAATGATTACCTTAGTTTTTGGATAGTCTCCATCACCCAGTGCTGAGTAGGGTCAGTGCACACATTTTTGTCATGCTTTGTGTGGAAGCTAAAAAACACAAACGGGAGGGACTCTAATTACGTGCTCTATCAGTGCAAATTGTGACAGGAGACTAGGAAGCCAGATAGAGACGAGCGATAACGTAACTGCTTCACACTTACATGATGGCGGGAATGTTGCATTGTCCTTCTATGGTCTGGATAGAGTACCCCCGGATATGCTTAAAATGAACCACTTTTGTGGAATATCTTCTGCAACATGCTAAACAATAAATAAAGTAAATTAGTACATAATTAATAAATTAGTGCATAACACATTAATGGGCAAATCATAATAAGCAGTGTAGTAAATCTCAGATAACAGAAATTTATATGAATTACATTTTGCATTAAATAATGTAGAGAATGTCTTACCAAAAGCCGAGGCATCCTGAAAGAGCAGGGTGACTGTGAGAACCAGGAGAAGCGTAAGTGCTGTACCACGAATCTGGGCCATGTCTCTGTGTTATTGCAAGTGTGGTGCGTTGCGGTGTAAGAGCAGAGTGTGTCATATTGGTGGCTGGGAGAACACTTTATACAGCTACCTCTGGAAAGTACTCGCCTAACGAGATCAATGGTTTTTCCAGTCCCATGCGGCATTGCGGACTTTTTTTCTCCACTAGCACAATGAGGAAGTGCTTATCTGAAAGGCTTTGGGAAATTACTAAGGTTATGTTAATGTGTAATGCAGTGCACAGGGTGTGCTGTTACTAAATATATGCCTGACTGATTTAGCTCATGTTTAAGGTGTAAGTTTGAGTACAACTGCAGTTTATTATTAATGATTAATCAGATGATATTAAGATATTAATTAAAGAACAATTTTTTACTTCACAAAGAATAATCCCATGTATTAACGGTAGGTATGAAGTAATGCAGGGCTTTGATAATGTCATCATTTGAAACAATAGTTAAGATAATAACCAGCTCCACCAATAAACATGATGTCACACATCGTTTACGTCAGTGCAAGGTTCTCAGTGCAGGGTGAAGTAACATAATGTCATAGTGAGGAATTCCCATTCAGGTCAGGAGCAAAGAAATAACGTTTAATATAAAAAAGTCAATATTTTGGGGAAAATAAGTAAAAATCTGTATGTGTATGTGTAAATGATCATTTAAAGCACATTAATTTATTATGGCTTCTACAAGTTTTTTTTAATTCATTAAAACTTTTTCATCCCCATCTGGGTGGAGTTTCCATGTTCTCCCTGTGTTCGTGTGGGTTTCCTCCGGGTTCTCTGGTTTCCACCCACAGTCCAAAAACATGGATCAAGTCAATTGAATTCTCCAAATTGCCCCATATAGTGTGTGTGTGTGTGTGTGTGTGTGTGTGTGAGTAAGTGTGTGCCCAGAGATGGATTGGCGCCCTGTCCTGGGTCTATCTGCCCAGCGCCCGAGACGTGGATGGATAATATTACATTATTCTTGGGATTATATTCAGAAGAATGTTCTCAGGTGTGCCCAAACCTGTGATTACAACAAGATGAGTAGTTCTAGCATAACCCATATATGCTCATATACCCTATAGCAGGACACTTTTCAGGACAATCCATTCTACATTTTTTTCACTTGTTCTCACTCCTATAGGTGCTTAGATGCACTTTATTGTTCTACAGTTACAGACTGTCAGCCATCTATTTTTCTACATGCTCTTCCAGTCCAGGCCAATTTACAATTCTCAGGGTCCCCAATGACAATGCAATGCTATAGTTGTGGTGTGTTAGTGTTGAGCTGGTATGAGAGAACTGAACAAAACACTGTAGCTCACTTATTAAACACCTTGTTCACTTAATGTTTGTGTACTTTTATAGAAACTTCTAGCTTTTTCCTCTACTTTGTGAATGGAAAATCACATATAGTACATTACATTTATATTTAATTACATTTAATTCAATTAGCAGACGCTTTTATCCAAAGCGACTTACAAATGGGAGAACAACTGTCAGCAGTTAAAGAAAACCTAACACTGTAGTATAATCAAACCTGATCATTATCCAATCTGGTTTCGATGTCTGAATTTTTCTAGTAGCTTATTTGTTTTAACACAATTTGTGTAAATCACTCTGTAATCATTTGTCATATTGATTTATAGACAATTCTGTAAGTACAGCAACATTTCTCAGTTATTGTGTGTGTTTGTGTGAGAGAGAGTTTTTTTTTTTTGCTGTGAGTTTGTGCTAAATTAATTTTTAAAAAAGTGCAAAATTATTATAAAATTTTTCATGAATGGGACTGAGAATACTACATTACACATCATTAACACACACACACAAATATATAAAAATATATATAATGTTGTATATAAAACATTGTTAAGGGGAACTATTTAACATCTGTGTTGCATGGAATTGACCAACTTTTACCAACTTCGGTGGTCTGCAGTCAGTAAGTCAGAACCATCATTACTTCAACAAGTCATTAAACACTCTCTTTTTAATTGATAAGTTAATTACTCATAATAAATGGCATGCATGTCCTAATTGTTGTTTTTTTTAAAGCTCTCCTACACTTAAAAGTAAAACTATTTACTTTATAAAAATATATCGTTTACAGTGAAACAGGGATTTTTCAACTTTATTATGTTGGATTGCTGTTTGTTGAATACTAGTTGGTCTCATCAGAAGAGGACATAAAAGAGAATCCAAGATTCTCAATGATAAATGTTCTGTATTAAATAGTGGTCCTTCGATTCACATATTTTTTAACCAACAAAATAAGCCATCAATCTCACCAGGAGATGCTCCACAAAGTTTTTTATTTGTAGTCACTGTCATAATAAGTGTTTTACTATGATGCTTTATTATATATTTTTAAATTATGAAGAGTAAATGTAGGGCACAAGATAAATTAATAACTTTCTAAATAACACTGCAAATTGCTTTAATTATGCAGATATATGAAACAAATAAAACACATAAATTATATCATGGCCTGAAATTTACTAAACACAATACATTATAATTATTATTATAATTATATAATCATATATATATATAATTATTATAATTATGTATATATACCAAATTACAGCTTTTTCATGGAGACAAAATTTTTTAGTATAGGATGTGTATGTACTATTTGCTAATATGTGGGTTGAACATGGTATTTATTTTCTAGGTCAAAAGAACACATTACGCAACCCTGATCTTAATGTCGAAGGGAAAAGAATGTCTTCATTCCCATTAAGTAGGTCAAGACAAGGTTTAAACGTTTCTGATTATTCATCATATCCCCTTTGAACCCACATTATTTCCTTTGAAGAATATTTGCTCTAAACTATATTACACTACACTTCTTTACATTACTCTGGGTGTCACAGGGGTGCTGCTCATATTGCAAAAGGTAGAAAAACTCCCTGGACAGCTCACCAGCCAATAGCAGGGGTCAATGCATACACACCTGGTAATCCATGCCAAAAATTAATTAAAATGAACACAAATTAAGAAAAAAATGAACATGAAACAAGTAAAATTATCTACCAATGTAGTGAGTAAATTTATCTTGTTAAGATTTCTTAAAATGAAAAAATATATTAATACAAGATTATTTATCTTACTTAGAATTATATTCAAGTCAAAAACAAGATTAGTTACATTTTAAAAATGTTTTTGTGACATGAAACAAGTAAAATTATCTACCAATGTAGTGAGTAAATTTATCTTGTTAAGATTTCTTACAATGAAAAAATATAATAATACAAGATTATTTATCTTACTTAGCATTATATTCAAGTCAAAAACAAGATTAGTTACATTTTTAAAATGTTTTTGTAACTTCTTAAGATTTCATGTTTTTGCAGTCCACAAACAATATATTTCACATATTCTCATGTAGGACAATTTAAAAAAACATTAGTTTTTAAATTGTTGGCTAACCCAACCCTTAACCTGCAATAACAGGAACATTAAGCAAACACCAAACAAAAACAAAAAAACTGCCAAAGAGTTGTAATGTAAAATGTAACATATAATACGATTTAATATATTATAATATCTGGGTTTTCTTCCACAGGCCAAATACATGGATTCATGGTATTGGCTACTCTAAATTGCCCCTAATTAAATTGCCCCTATATAGTGTGTGTATATGTATGAGTTGGTGTGTGTCCAGCGAGGGATAGCACCCTGACCTGTGCGCATTTAATTAAAATGTTTTTCTCTGGATGGGCATGAGGATTGAGATAAGATAATATGTAACAATAAATTAGTTCAAATAAAGTAAAAATTCGAAATGGCTTCCAGGTGTATATGTGTGTGTTTGTCTGTGCACCTGTCCTGAGCTAAACTGGTAACTTGATTAGGGTGTTTCCCTGTCTTTTCCCCCAATAAAAGCAGGGTGGTGGCTATAGCCGACTTTATGACTCGGATTACGATATGTGAATAAAATATAAGGCAGCATGGTGGTGCAGTGGTTCTCTCTTCTGCCTCTCAGCAAAAAAATGTCCTTGACTAAATAGACAGGGTCCTTTTTTCTACTTAGTTTGCATTTTTTCTCATGTCTGGGTGAATTTTTGCCAGGAACTATTGTTTCTGGGATTGTGTGCCCGTAGTAACTGATTAAAAGGCATGAAAACCACCCTGGAGAGTTGCCAGTCTATCATGGGACAGACATGCACACACTTGCACCTAGAATAAATCTAATGTCCCCAAAGACCACACAAAGGGCAAAGGAGAACATGCGGACTCCACACGGAAAGGTTTTATATTAATCTTATCCAAAACAAGCCAATAGGATGGTAAAACATCATTTAATTGTTTAAAATGTCAGAAACTGCAAAAAAAATTATTAATTCCCAATATAGCATCAATAAATGTTTTGTTAAACCCAAAATATATACAGTATACAGTTGGACAGGAGTATAAACTATATATAAAAAGTTTAAATAATATTTTTAGTATATATAAATAGTTGGAAATAAATATTTTTGCCTTGTGACTTATCCAAATTATTTATTAAGACAAATGTTAAATAAAAACTAGAATAGCATGATAAACAGCAAAATACATACTAGTCCATTACCTCACCATTTCCTCCTTCTCCACCTGCTAATGATATTATATTGAATTGTCTAAAACCAACGGACATCTCAAATCAAACAGGATGAGAAGCACCGACTCCCAACCAAAGTGAGGTCATGGTGTCACAGTTCACCCCAATGTTATTTAACAATGGCTGTGTGCAAAAGATCTTTGAGGGTCTACATAGTAAAGTTCTAAGCTAACCATAATAAATAAAGCAATCTAAAGATTTTGTCTCATTCGTTTCTCTTTTTTTTTTTTTACATCTGATAAAGATTTTTTTTATCTGATAAAGTTTTAAATCTGTTTTATATAAAAATATGAAAAATTCTAAATGTAACATTATCAAACAAAACTTTGACATCAAGTATTGTAAGTAACAAATATATAAGACAATTTAATGAAGTGCAAATTAGTTTCAGACACCTTTCGTAAATGAGTAAAGAACTTAAATGAAAGGTTTTTAAATAGGAATATAACTGTTATCATAACAGTAGTGATGATATATGTTTACACAGTAAACTGTGTATTTGTATTTGTGTATTGTGCTGTAAATTTTGCTAAACCCTAACCTGTAGTATTTCCCAACGTATTGCTAGTCCAAAACAATAAATTGTCTAAAATGTCTTTACTTTATTTTTTTCTAATAATATTACCATCATCTAAAACTAAGATTTTAATACAATGACAATTTCAGTAATTAATTAAAAAAAATTTTTTTTTTCCTTATTTGCTAATTCACCACTGTTTTAGTTCTAATTCTTATATTTTCATACTTTTTCTCCCAAAGGGATTTCCTGGAAAGACAATTAGAACTTCAGAGACATTAACCTCTAAATATTCAAATAATGTATTAAAAATGGAAACATCATGGCAGACCTCAGCCAAAACATGCTGGAATGTTGATTTGGAACCTTTTTTTTCAAAGACACCAGGAAGCTGGAAAGTACTCAGCGAGTTGAATTTATAATCCATTAGATTTATAGAATGTGCAGGTTATCTGTTATCTGGATTATTTACATGTGGTGCACTAAATGAAAAGATCTGTTGTTGTAAGCAAGTTTATGTACACACTAGCAAATAGAAAAAAATCCAATGTAGGGTATTAAAAGTTCAAGTTCTGCATGGGATCTGTGATGGCTTATAGTAAATAAACATTCCACTGTAATTGTAACCGAACTGACAGAGAGAAAATGAGGAACATATTGTTTGTCAGAATGAATGATCTATTTCATCACTGCTTTAGTTTACAGTGACTACAGTATTAACAAACAAATGTATTTATAATAATATTAAATAAATTTAATGTCCAACTTTATGCATAAGTTAATTTATAAGTTCATTTTAATATATATATATAAAATTGTTGGGGGCAAAAATGCTATTTGGATATCAACCTCCCTAATGTACCAGTAAAATTAGATAAATATAATAATTTTACTGTCTAAAATTTAATTTACATAAACTATTTTATATATTCAACTATTTTGAACAAGATTTTTTTTTTAGATATAAATCTATACTAATATTAATTTCATATGGTTTTATTTTAACCACAATGTATAAAAATTATTCATATAGAAAATTAAATAAATTGAAATTAAAACTTACTACCTAAATTTCTAACTGGTAAAAAAATATTTAGGGATAAAAGATTGAAAAACTTTAAGCTAAACCCTGACCTAAATATCATTTCCCGTGCATGTCACACAAATTTCCCCGTTTACCAAAAATTTCCACAGGTTAATGTATAAAAAGCAGCATTTCCAACAGGCATTAATCAGTTCAGCTCAAATAATTTGGATGGTGTTATCATTAGAATCATCTTTCATATTACTTTAAGCTGTAACTGTAAACTTTGTTCTCGAGATCAAGTGACACACTTTTTCTAACGCAATGACTAAACTCTCTGTTGCCATCACGATCGCAGTGATCATTGCTATCTGCTTGTCATTAGGAGAAACCAGTAAGTAGAAAATCTTTTTGATATATTCATTACTGTACTACTGTTATGAGATGCACATATTATTGTATGTACAGGTATGAAATTGGGAAATAAAAAAACTTTCTCACAGTACATAAAATGTGCTGAAAAATAGTATTATCTAATATGTATATTTAATTTCTAATAAAATTTTAACTTTCTCAAAAAGTATTTTTGTGTTATTTTTAACCCTGTGGTTCAAATATAACCTTATAAATGTAAATATGTATCACCATGTGTACAGGTCCAGGCTGTTGTACTGCATTTTCAAAGCAAGAGATACAGCTTAGCAGACTGAAAGATTATAAAATACAAGATGGCATTACAATATGCAACCTGGAAGCTGTAATGTAAGTAATCTTAACCTTTGTAATATGATATATAATATGATATATAATATCAGGCTTAATGTGAACACATATGTCTTCTTGCCGTTCCTTCGATAAGGTAATAAAACAGATAGAGTAACTGGATTAAAAAAACATTTTTTAATTTTACTTATTACACTTGGTAATATTCATACAATATACAGACATAAAGCATTTGAGGTATATGGTACAACTCATCGACTATATTTCAAAGATTTAAAAAAAATACCTTCTTAATCGTGTTGAGTTTGTTGTGTTGTACTTTATAGTACAGAATTCTCATGGAGTAGTGAGCTCTACATTGAAAACTATTCATAATGGGTGTTGATTAAGTAGTCTAGCAATTGATCTGGAAAGTTACTGTAACTGAATGTTACACGTGGATGATTACTTACAGACAGTCATAGGCTTGTGGTTAAGGAACCAGCCTTGTGACCTGAAGATCCTGGTTTGATTTCTGGTCCCAGGTACAAGTACTATGTACTATTGAGCAATGCACCTAACCCCAATTGCTCATCGGGCACCGTGTACAAGGCTGCACACCACTCTGGGCACGTGTGCTCACTTCACTTATTGTGTGCATGAGTGTGTGTTTCACTGCATTGATGACTTAAATGTGGAGGACAAATTCCTCTGTGTATAAAGTACTGTAGGCAAAATAGATCACTTTATCCATGCTATATTTACACTATATGCATTTCTACAAATATGTTTTGGTACTTAATCTCCAAATCAATTAAGCATATATTATTTTACGCATAAATTTGAAGTCGCATGAACCAAAATATGGCGGCACGATGGTATTGTGGTTAGCACGTCAGCCTCTCAGCACTAGGCATCTGGGTTCAAATCCCGATCATAGTGACGTTTCCATGTTCTCTCCATGTCCATGTGGCTTTCCTCCAGGTTTCCTCTCATAGACCAAAAACATAGATTCAAGGTGAATTGGCTGTTTCAAAGTTTGAAATATTGTGTGTCTCTGTGTAAACCATGCCACCCTGTCCAGGGTGTATCTGCCCAGTGCCCAAAACGTTCCCCGGATGGGCATCCCCCCCACGCGACCCTAGTATAGGATTACGCAGAACATAAAATGATGAGTTAAAATAAACCAAATTGATGTATTTTGTTCTTTTTAACACTTTTTATATTTATTTGTAATAGTTGATCTTTTTTTTCTCTCCAGCTTCACCACTATAAAAGGCAGAAAGATCTGTGCTAACCCTGAAGAACATTGGGTCAAGAAAGCTGTATATTACTTACACAAGTAAGGCACTTCATTTTATGTCAAAATGTTAATGTTATTTGTAAAACTAGAATTCTCTGCAAATGCTTGCTTTATTTGATATTTTAAATGATAATCAATCATTTCATCATTCACGTGGAATGTGGAGCAACAGGCCTGACTAAACACTATTGTTCTGGTTTTTCCTAATGAGCCGTTTTTTGTTCTTGTCGTTGCAGGAAACAGCGCAGAGCATAATAAGCTAAACACAACACCAGTCTGACTTATGTTTCATCATCACCTAAAGACACTCCTACAACATGATATTGTTTAAAATGTGATGGAATGTGTGTAATATGACTACAATAACTTATCAATATAGCTAACCAATTTACAATGATTGATAAATAAATATTTAGCACCATTAAATTCATGTACAGGATGGAAATGAACTGATTTGTAATAAAATACTGTAATCTTACTTGTGTTGTGCTTGTCAAGAAAGATGTTTGGATTTAAATGGATTTGAAATTCTGCACAGTTGTTCATTGTCGATGACAACACATGAATCAATAAAATAAATTACCAAATAATCAACAAATCAACTAAAATAATTAATTAATTTTGGTTTCTATGGGGGTGGCACGGAGGTGTAGTGGTTAGCAAGTTTGCCTCTCAGCACTAGGGATTCCCGGTTCGAATCCCAACCTGGGTGGAGTTTCCATGTTTTCCCCGTGTTTGCGTGGGTTTCCTCCGGGTTCTCCGGTTTCCTCCCACAGTCCAAAAATATGGATTAAGTCAATTAAGTTCTCCAAATTGCCCCATATAGTGTGTATGTGTGCGTGAGTGTGTGCCCAGCAAAAGATTGGCACCCTGTCCTGGGTGTATCTGCCCAGTGCCTGAAATGTTCTCCCCTGAATGGGCATGGGGAACCCCCCATATAGGATAAAGCGGAAAATAATGAATGAATGAATGAATTCTCCAAATTGCCCCATATATTCGTGTATTTGTGTGCATGTATGTGTGAGTGAGTGAGCTCCCAGCGGTGGATTGGCGATGGATTGTTCTCTCCTGGATGGGCATGGGGAACCCTCCCGCAACCCTAATAGAGGATAAAGCGGAATATAATGGATGGATGGATGGTTTCTATGGAATATTTGCCCTTTTTCTACAAAAATCTTATACTCCACAAACATAAATAATTTAAGATAAAGTCATTTTAACATTTTTTCTTTTATTATAAACATTTAATCATGATTATTTTTAGGCAATAATCGTGCCATCGAACTCTGTAATCTCATCCATCCATCCGTTATGTTCCTCTTTATCCTCTATTAGGGTCGCGGGCGGAGGGGTTCCCATGCCTATCCAGGGGAGAACGTTTCGGGCGCTGGGCAGATACACCTAGGACAGGGTGCCAATTTATCACTGGGCACACACTCACTTACACAGACACACTCTATATGGGGCAATTTTGGAGAACCCAATTGACTTGATCCATGTTCTAGACTGTGGGAGTAAACCGGAGAACCCGGAGGAAACCCACGTGGACACGGGGAGAACATGGAAACTCCACCCAGATTGGGATTTAAACCTGGATCCCCAGTACCGAGAGGCGAACGTGCTAACCACTAATCCACCGTGCCGCCCAATCTCATACTTACTGTGGTCATTCCTTTCGTCTCCGGCTGCAGATCGGATGTGTTTCGCACAGACATGGCAACCACAGTAAGTGGGGTGAATGGCGTGCGTGTGCAGCGAGTCATCTTTCCGGAAGCGTGCATCTCACTGAGGACTGGGTTATGTATGTTTTGGAGGTTTAATGTTTCATTTTATGAATTTTATCTTATTTTTTTGCTTCCAAACAGTCATACTTAATTCTTTCTAAAGTCAGGACCACGCTACAGTGACACGGTTTCTATCATTCAATATGGGACGTCAAACCAGGTAGCAAAACAGCTATTAACATCTTCTCGCATGCTGAGTTTTTAAAACATTGCAGTCTTCCTGTATTTCGTCTTACTGCGAGTAAAATGTAGAATAAAGCAGATATCTTATTACCATTATTAGTGCTTTAGGCTGTTTTCTTCTTTCATACTAAATGAATAATGTTACTGTGTACGTTCTGTGCTGATGCTTCTCTGTCCCTGTGTTTCTCACATCAGCTGTAAACAGAAGTCCAGTCTGACCTGATCACTGATCTGATGTCCAGCACAGAATGAACTAAAGCTGGAGATGGCAGCAGAAGGAGATGGGCTGTTTAAAGATGAGGACTTTCCTGCTGATGACTCCTCCCTCTTCTGTGATTATACCACGCCCCTTTCCAGCCTGGTTAACCATGTTGTTTGGCTTCGCCCACAGGTGAACCAACCAAGAGCATGGAGTTTCATTCATTATTCATTCAGGTTCCGATCCACATATCCTAATCCTATTCCGGGGTGGAGTTTGCATGTTCTCTCCGTGTCCGCGTGGGTTTCCTCTGGGTTCTCTGTTCCCCCCCCCACAGTCCAAAAGTATGGTTTTAAGGTAAATTTCCATCCATCCATTATCTTCCGCTTTATCCTCTATTAGGGTCACGGGGGTGTTCCCCATGCCCATCTGGACAGGGCGCCAATCTATAGCTGGGCACACACTCACTCACTCGAACACTCACACACAAACACTATATGGGGCAATTTGGAGAACTCAATTGAAAACCGGAGAACCCATGGGAAACCCACGTGCACATGGGGAGAACATGGAAACTCCACCCAGATGGGGATTCGAACCGGGAATCCCTAGTGCTGAGAGACGAACGTGCTAACCACTATGCCATCATGCTGCCCCAAGGTAAATTTAATGCACTAAATTGCCCCATATAGAGTGTGTTTGTGTGAGTACGTGTGCAAGTGATAGATTGGCGCCCTGTGCTGGGTGTATCTGCCCAGCGCCCGAAACATTTTCCACTTTATGGGAATGGGGAACCCTTTCTCTTACACTTTACTGTGAAGTAGAGGATTAAGCAGAACATAATGAATGAATGAATTAATGAATTCCTGAGGCGTACCAACCCCAGGACCCAGTGTGAAAAATGGGTAAAGCTCCTTGGACAGATCTCATCTCATTATCTTTTGCTTAATCTTATACTAGGTTTGCAGAGGAGGTGGGTTTCCCATGGCATTGGCTGGGCAGATACCCAGGACAGGGTGCCAATCTATCGCTGGCCACACATTCACTCACACAGACACATACTCTATTTAGGGGCAATTTACAGCAGCCAATTCAACTTGAATTCATGTTTCAAATTGAACACCTATATACTATATGCTATAAGAAATAAGATAAAATATAAATCATGACAAAAAACATGTAGCTCCTTCACACCAAATCAATTCTTTCACAGAACTCATTCAGATTTCCTGTTTAACTGTTTAACAGAATGACACATTAATATGTTAGTAAAGTGTTTGTATGTGAGTGTGTATTGTAATCATATGACTGGAAGTTCAGCTTAGCCTGACATCTTGAACCTTTTATAATTGTTCTTTCTCTTCAATTTGATTAATTATTATATTGTGTATCTATACACAGCAAATCTGCACATATCCATGTCTTTATCCCGATGAAATTAATAAGGCATACCCAAAACAAGGTTTGCTGGGGGATTGCTGGCTGCTGTGTGCCTGCAACATGCTGCTAAAGAGCTCCCATCTTCTAAATCAGGTGAGAGAGGAAATTTGAAGAGTTATGCATTCACTAAATGATGTCAGACATATTAGTGTATTGTTTTGTACTTCTGTTCTCTCCTGTACAATTTTTTTTTTTTTTTTTTTTTTTTGCGGTTTTAGGGATTTTTTTTATAAGTGGAAAAAAATATTGCAAGCATTTATAATGGAATATAATTGTTTTGTTTATAACATAATTATAATGATTAATTATAATCAGACTGATTTAAATGTGTGGGTGGAATAGGAAGAACATAACATTTATAGTTTTGAATTTATGTAAACTAAAGTCTACAGGAAAAAGTGTAATGTAAATATGCTATTCAAATCCAAAGCAAGGTTACACCACAAGATTAAATACCCAGTTTTAGTCTTTATATGTGTATTTGATTACTTATGTAATTTTTTCTAAAAGTAATCACACTTTTTACATATCCATAAAACACTACTTTAATGACTGCTGCAAAATCTGTTTTTTTTTTTAAGTATAAATATACATCTAAATTATATTATTTCCAGCTCATTGTTTCTCCACTTACTCCAGTACTTATAGATGTAGATTGTAGTTGTACAGTTCTATTCTGTAGTCCATCTGTTTCTCTTCATACTTTGTAAGCCTCCTTCACTCTGTTTTATGATGATCAGGACCTTCACAGAGCAGGTATTATTAGGGTGGTGGATGATGGTACGAATGGACCAGACACCTGTATGTCTGATTGGTGTACTGTTCAACATACACTAACACACCACCACCATGTCATTATCACTGCAGTACTGACAATCATCCACCATCCTAATAGCTCTTCTGTGAGGGTCCTCCTGATCATCGGAGAACATACAAAAGGAGGTGTACCTAGTAATTAAAATTAAGTGTTTTTTTGTTCTAATGCCACATGTGTGAAATATCTAGTCTATCTACTAATCATCAACTGTATGTTTTAAGATAGTGAGCCGAACCTTCTCGTCGAATCTCTTTGTTTTCCCTTACAGATTCTCTTCGAGTGAATTGGCAAAAATGGGCACAGACACTCTAAAATATTTGACGATTTATTTTTGTATAGCTGTTATAGCTATATGTACAGTACATAACAAAAGGAGGACAAACTTGGAATTTGGATGCCATAAAATATTCTGCATATCTAATGTATAAGTGTCCAAAACCTTTTTTGTATATAATGTACTGTTTCAAATTTGTAATTAAATTTTCATTTACATGACTACAATACCAATACCTTGAACACAAGGAAAAAAATGGAAACTGATAGGCGAATGTGCTAACCACTAACTAATAATAACAAAATAATGAGGAACTTAAAGACACTATTGTTAAGAGTTTCTCTTTTTCAGAGTTGATTATTGATTTGTACAATTGTGTTTGTTGATTGAGGTTTTACCACCAGGACAAAGTGTGTGGGGAGAAAAAGGTTACAGGGGACTGTTTCAGTTCCAGTTTTGGAAGAATGGCAGATGGACAGAGGTTTGCATAGATGATCGTCTACCTTGTGTTCACAACGCTCTATGCTTCTCGCACTGCCACAGTTCCACAGCTTTCTGGGTAGCATTGCTTGAGAAGGCATATGCTAAGTGAGTATTGAGAAAAAAATGTAAAAGACAACGATGAATTTTGAGTTTCTATTTGGTATAATGGTATTTTTTAGTGTTCTCATCAGACCTCATCTGATGGTTACATAAATAGCAGTGCTTTTTATTTTACCCAATGACTGGTTAGTAAGGCTTGCTCCTAAATAGTTATTTAGATCATTAAATATAATATAAATTAATATTATATATTTCTGCCCAGCGATAGATTGGCGCCCTGTCATGGGTGTATCTGCCCAGCGACCGAAACGTTCTCCTTTGGATGGGCATGGGGAACCCCCCCCCGACCCTTATATAGGATAAAGTGGAAGAGAATGAATGAATGAATAAATATTATATTATATATTTCATAACTAGACTTTCGTATTTTAATTTAAGTTACTTGATCAGTTAACAACACTGATATTAATTTCATCCATCCATTATCTTCCGCTTCATCCTATATCAGGGTCGCAGGGGGATTCCCCATGCCCATCCAGGGGAGAACGTTTCGGGCGCTGGGCAGGACAGGGCGCCAATCCATTGACAGACACACACACATACACACTCTATATGGGGCAATTTTGGAGAACTCAATTGACTTGATCCATGTTTTTGGACTGTGGGAGGAAACCGGAGAACCCAGAGGAAACCCACGCAGACACGGGGAGAACATGGAAACTCCACCCAGATGGGGATTCGAACCGGGAATCCCTAGTGCTGAGAGGCGAACGTGCTAACTACTAAGCCACTGTGCCGCCCTCACGTGTTAACCACCAACCCCATATAACCACTGAACATACAACAACTTTAGCTAAAAAGTATTCAAAACTTGATGTTTGTTTAAATCATAGAGCAATTTTGTAAATATATGTTAAATCTATGAACTATTTGAAAAAGCATAAGGTTGTTTTCATCTGAAGGAACTAAAGACATATGCAAGCAGCAATGATCAATAAAAAATAATGATACTAATTATAATAATTTTTTTATTATTTTTATTTTGAAGACTGCAGGGATCGTACGAACACCTTTGGGCAGGGCAGGTGTGTGAGGCTCTGGTGGACCTGAGTGGGGGATTGGCTGAGCGCTGGAGTTTAAAACAAAAAGGAGACACATTAAGCACAAACCACTTGCTTCCAGAGCTGATGGAGGAGATGAGGAAACACAGTTATATAAGCTGTTGTGTGCACAGAACGACTGCAGGTGAGAGTAAATACTTTCACTTTGAGATGTGGTTGGACATTAAACAACAACAAAAACAGCAGTAGGATTAAAAATATATTTTCTTAGGGAGCTTATTAACACCATTCACATAAAAGATTTATGTCCACAGAGTTAAGCGTGTGAAACCACATACAGTTTCCTGGGATTTACCCTGATCAGCATTTTTTATTGCAGACGTGGGAACAGATTATTTTGCAACTAAAGCATTACATGAGTGTTGGATTAAGGAAATATTGGTTCATGAATTATTGTGTCAGCAAAAAAAAAAAAAAACATAAAATCTGAGAATGTGTATCTTAACTGGGTAAATGGTGACTTTAGTTATAGACAGATATGATATTTTGTTAAACTCTTGCTGAATAACACATGGACAGATTAAAACACATCTCGATCATTAAATTCAGCTGCTCTATATAATTTTTTGCCATATGTATCAAGTCCCCAGTGCACTGTCCCTAGTGCACGACGCAAGGTCAGTAAAGGCTTGAATGGGGGTGCTTGGTATGGACACCTGGAATGAGCTGGAATGGACATCGTGAGCCCGTCGTGCCAGATCAACATCAGTTTACAACACCATTAATGTGCGCCAATCTAAATTTAGAAATAAAACCATTATAAAACAATACTTGTCTGTCATAGTCTTGTCTCATCAGCCTTTTATTACTTCCTTATTTTGCAATAGTCTGATCTGAACAAAGCAGCCGATAATCTGGTAGGACAGGCTCTTTGTGGTATGAAAAAGGGAATTTTGTCATAGAGAATTGTTGATGTTAAACAAATGGAAAGTACATACTGTGTTTTACATACTGTGATGTAAATGAAAAGCATGCAAGTTTGAACCTAAATGTTGCATCAGTGATTTTGACTTTTTGTTTTGCTGTATTGACTTTAGAAATAACCAGTCCAAATGAAATCAGTATTATTGCTCATGAAATATAAAAGTGCTGTAAGTTTTGTCTTACACTCACTCTTTTAAGTTTTTAAGTCCTGTTCATCAGTTCTGCTTAACAAATAGATACACTTTACCCAATTACAGACTCTAGGCCATCTGTTGCTCTGCATACTTGAAGACTATTTGTAGAAGTAGAATATTTTGGATAATAGGATGTGTTATTGTGCTATTGTTATAGTTCTATAGTCATGTTGGCTTTTAGTGCACTAGTCTGTTCTGTTTCTTTGTCTGTAGGTGCCACTGATCAGGGTCAGTATCATGCTTTGAGTGTAATGGAATGGACATCAGTGAACACAGTGGTTGGAGAAAAAACGTGGCTACTCCGAATACGAAATCCTTGGGGTCGGCGAGGCTGGGATGGTGCCTGGGCAGAAAGGTGTGTACTTTATATTATGGTATTTTATGGATTTATATATATTATGAAATTAAGTATAATCGTTTTACTCATTCATTCATTTGTTACTTGAGAAGAGTGAAATTCACTATGTAGCTAATCAATAAAACCACTTATTTTACAAAGTCACGAGAGTCTGAAAAACATCCTGGACAGAATCCCAGTTCATCACAGGGCAGACACTCAGTGAAACAGATTAACACATGGTGCATATTGATATTTCCAGTTTACTTGCTGGAGGAGTTTTGCCCTGGAATAAAACCTATGATGCTGTGAGGGCAGAGCCCCATGGATTTTAAAATATTCCAAAATATGTCATCCAATTCTGGATGTGATCTGAGAATACAGATTTTGGTTTCATTTAATAATACAAAGAACTAATGCATTTTGAATTGCAGAAAAAAATGCATTTTATGGTAAACATAGACTTTGTTTACTACTTTTTAAATTAGGAAAACACCAATTATACACATATAAAATGTTACTGTAACATGCCCGGACACAGGAAGAAGTGGAGACAGCATTTGTCAAACAATAACAAAAAGTATAATAGGTTGATAAGAAATTTCAGACACTTATGCTTCAGGCAAGACTCACCTTCCTCTTTGTTCAAAGGCTGCAGACACAAAAATAATTAATGCAAACATATCCCAGATGGAAGCCATTGCTATTTCTAATTAAATCACTCTGCCTCTCATTCAAAAATGTGTGCTTGATTGTTACCTTTATTTACCTTTCATCAATAGTACACATACCTTTGTTATAAGACTGTGTTTGATGGGACAGGATTCTGTGAAATAAATGTTATAGCAGAAGTTTTCTTTGGCCAATTTGCAAAACATAATTAAAAAATAGCTTTAAAGTGATGGAAATCAATATACAGTTTATTGTTGCACTCTGTGCAAGCTATGAGTCTACATAATTCCTTAAAAAATTAAACTACATTAGCCAAAACATCAGGTGTTTTGCACTCACATGTCCTGGGAAACTTGCTGTTATTAGAGTGAGTTCAAATTATATACCCTGTTTCTTTAAGTTAAGTACATACCTTGGCCGAAATTGGCTCGTGTAACAGAACAGTGATCCAAAATCATCCCAACAGCTAATAAAAATCTGAGAAGTCTAAGATGAAAAACATATTTATGTTACTTATAAAACCTCTACCTCTTTAGTGGAGTACAATGGAGCACTCTGGATCCTTCAATCTCTGCAGCGCTACTCAGTCGCACACAGGCAGGGGAATTCTGGGTAGATGAAATTGAATTTCAGCGGGAATTTGATGAAATAACCATTGGATATCCAATAACTGACGATAAATATCTTCAGAGCATCTACACAGGTAATTCCAGCCTGTAAACAGAAGAGTAAAATAATAAATATATGTATGCATTGTTGTTGATACCAGTTGTTTAATTGCAGTCTTTTTTTGGTAAAGAACACTTAAACTTGTAAATATACATCATGATTTATACATTGCGATTGTTTTTCCTGTTACCACTACCTGCCAGTTCAAGGAGGATGAATCCAACATTAAGCCCTGGTCCTTTGGCTGAAATGTCAGTTTTTTATGGGTTACTATATTTAGAAAATCTATTTTTATAAAGGGCAAGATAAATAAATGAATCTGGAATGTATTAAATATTTATATTCCAAATGAAATTGTTTGAAATCTTGCCATAGATCAGTTTGTGTTGACTGAAACTGAGCTGCTGTATTTTTTTGTTTTTGTTTTTATTAACAAATTTTAGCGAAAGGTTCTAAAGAATACAGCAGTACATACAGCACCTTTAACAAATTAACATTTACAGCTCCATTAACATATCTTTAAGGTAATTAGTTAAGTCCTATGGAATAACTGTGGTTAGAGATGATGTTTAGTTCTGCTTTAAAAAATAAAAGTAATTGTTTAAGGAATCATTACAGTTTATAATCATTGTACAATTTAAATCAACTATGAATTCCTTTTAGATACATACAGTAATATTCTATTCTAGTTGCTGAATCTGGTTACAGACAGCCTATTGTGATATTGTGAAAATATATTTCAAATGTATAAAACATATATTGAATCAGAATCGATTAATATAAATATCAAGGTTGTTTCTATGTTTGTTTTAATGTTGTGTCTCTTTACGTGTTATAGGGATGCTTTTAACCCACACTCAGCAGCTAGCTGGCAGCTGGGTAAAAGGTCAGTCGGCAGGCGGCTGTCGAAATAACAGCAGCTATGGCAGTAATCCTAAATTTTGGTTTAAGGTTCGAGAGGAGGGGGAGGTGCTGATTTCAATATTACAGTATAGACCACATAATTCACTCAACAAATCAAAACAACAGTCATCTGGCTGCACTCAGCAGCATCCGTTTCTTCAGGCTATAGCTCTGCATGTATGGAAGGTCAGTAGATTAAAAAGCTAAGCCACTATGTAAATACATAATTAGAAACGACAATTGTTTTTTTTCATTTGTCCACGTGGGTTTCCTCTGGGTTCTCCGGTTTCCTCCCACAGTCCAAAAACATGGATCAAGTCAATTGAGTTCTCCAAATTGCCCCATATACAGTGTGTCTGTGTGTGTGTCTGTGTGAGTGAGTGTGTGCCCAGCGATGGATTGGCGCCCTGTCCTGGGTGTATCTGCCCAGCACCCGGAACGTTCTCCCCTGGATGGGCATGGGGAACAGCCCCGTGACCCTAATATAGGATAAAGCGGAAGATAATGGATGGATGTTTAACTTAAATATGCTTTATTTAAATCTATATTTAATTTTGTTTTCTTTTTAATCTCATTGACATACTGCATGACCAGCTACATTTAAACTTACCTCTCCATGACTTATAAGGTGTTGCTGAGCTTTTAAAAAATGTCACGTTTGTTTGTGTTTACACATACAGGTGGACCGAAAGTGCTTTAATTTGGCACAGACACTGAACTCAACACCATGTGCTTCTTCAAACACTCACACCTATGAGCGTGAGGTGGTAGTACACACGCACTTAAGTCCTGGATCCTATCTCATTGTCCCTAGCATCTTCCTACAGGAAGTGGAAGGATACTTCTATCTTCGAGTGCACTCTACCTGCTCCACCTCCCTAAAGTGAGCACATGTACAAGCACACCTCAGTGGTTTTATAATTGTATATGTAAATAACAATTAATGGATTTTGTTTATACATTAAACTAGGTAAAAACTAGGTAGTCCCAGTCCTTATATCTGATTGGCTAAGCTGTTTGTCCTGCTGTGACATTATGGACAAAAATGCACACCTTTGACTGCTCCACTTTAATATCAATGCGATATACAATACATTATTTCAAATCATTAATTATTAAATATTATTATTATAAAAGCGGTAGGTCACTTGAAGTTGTCCATTATTGTGAATGAATCATTCCATTTCCCTTAATTTATTCACAGTAATGCATATCTCTTCGTACCTTATTGCTTTATTTGACTTTACTTATTATCTGTGTAGTGTGCTAAAGAACAAAGTGCAGCTGGACTGTGTGAGTGGTGAGTGGGAAGCAGTGCGCATAAGTGGTGGCTGGACAGTGGGTTCTACAGCTGGTGGAGGTCGGAACTTCTCCTCACATGGAAAGAACCCTCGCATTCCCCTTAACGTAACATATGATCCTGGTCAGACCAATGTGAAGGTTGTGCTGCGGCAGCACACTTCAGAGAATGCGCTTCATGCCATTGGCTTTCATATTTATAAGGTAAAAGAAAATGAAAAGTTATATTTTTCGCCATAGCACATTTATGCTGCACACATACACAAAGACACTGCCATACACCTTACATGGCACTGCAAAATAGCATTTAAAAACACTTATAATGATGTTGTCATGAAAATAATATTGAATCACCAAAACAAGTTCTCCTCAATGTGCTTTCACAATTATGAATCAGCAGCGTAATTGTGTGTTTTGTATTTGTATAGGTCGCTGAAGGCAAAGTGGACTCGATGGAGATCTCAAGCACAGTCAGCCCAGTCATTAGCTGTGTTCCTCATGCTTATTCTCAAGAGGTCAGTGTGCAGTGTAGGCTGCCTCCTGCTACCTATATCATACTTCCTTCCACGTACCAGCCTGACTGCAGCACAGAATACACTCTCACCATCACGCGGAGGATATACAGGTAAACAAGTACACTGTTTGATACACTTTAAAAATAGGTACTGAAGCTATCACTGTCTGTTTATCTTGTCACACATCTTAAAGACAGTACAATGAACAGTACAAACTCTTACATGTATTAAGAAAGGAGTACACTTAAAATATCTAGTATACTTATTGTGCAAATTGCCCAGGAATGGATTGGTGCCCTGTCCTGGTTGTATCTGCCCACTGGCCGAAACGTTCTCCCCTGCATGGGGAACCCCCCTGCTACCCTAGTACAGGATAAAGCGGAAGATGATGGATGGGTTAGGGTTAGGGTTAGAAATAGAAATAATAATAATAATAAAAATAATAATAATAAAAATAATAATGTAATAATAATAATTAATAATAATAGAATAGAAATAAATAATTTGTGCAAATTATAAATTGTGCAAATTACCACTTGCTATATCAGAGTCTCCATAACTGCTGACTTTGACTGATATTTGCATGTTATATGGACTTTTAAGCTTGTTGATACATGTACTCGTCATTAATGTTTACTAAACTATTTAAAGAGATTATCAAACTCATTTATCATTTTTATGTAATTGCCACAAGCATTTTAAAAGCATTTTACTCTGTGGGTTTTTGC
This sequence comes from Corydoras maculifer, assembly GCA_019802435.1. Taxonomy (NCBI): domain Eukaryota; kingdom Metazoa; phylum Chordata; class Actinopteri; order Siluriformes; family Callichthyidae; genus Corydoras; species Corydoras maculifer. Next base: position 2,084,115 of record JAFMOD010000781.1, read on the forward strand.
ATTAGAATTGGGGGTTTGGTTGGTAACTGCTAACTGCTTTGGTTGAACTGATAACTATCTCCACTAACTATGTTTGCTGTTTTATTTACAGGAAATCAATCAGCAGTAAGGAATGCTTGGGAAGAGTAGTCCAGGAGGTGAGTTAGTATTTTCAATGCTGGACAGAATCTATTCATCCATACATGTCATACTACTGTGAACTCTTCGGGCAAATGAACATTATTGTATTATTTAACAATCTTTACACTAATTAACTAACTATAAAAAGTTTCCACTATATTAATGTAAAGGTGTGTGTGTGTGTGTGTGTGTGTGTGTGTGTGTGTGTGTGTGTGTGTGTGTGTGTGTGTGTGTGTGTGTAGGTGGGATGTCAAGAGGTATATAAAACATTTTAAAACCTCTTTACACATATGGGGACCTCATGTAACTGTGGGAACTGCAAGCTGCTCATAACAACGTTCTAGTTAGCATTAGGTTTTTATTAATAGTATTATAGAGTAGTATTACATTAGGTCATTCAGCACATGAAAGTTTAACAAACTTGAACACATGTTCAACCATAATACAACACCTTTGGGGCAATAAGGATTAAGGGCCACATTCAACCACTTAGTTATCACTTTCAGTGGCATTTATGGATAGGCTTTGGGTAAGTCTTTAGGAAGTAAATGACTGAAGGAAAGTCTTAAGTACATTTACATTTAGTCATTTAGCATTTACTTACTTTTTAAAGTAAGACAAATGTGTGTGTAATGACGTATAAGAGCCAGCAGGTGGCACTACTTTTACACTGTCGTGTGTAATGTAATGTAATGTAAACTCATGTGTTTCTTATTTTAACTTGTTAAAATATAATTTGGCAAAATATTTTTTTAAAACTGTATGCACACTTCTGGTGCAACATAATTCATGGTTTGTTAGCTCACACACAGCTAGAATTATAGGTCTGTCTTATACAGAACCACCCAAAGGACATAAAGGGAAAACTATGATTCATATTTCCAGTTCCTCCACAATAATCCAAAATACCAGATTCACTTCGAACAACTCTTAAAATTGACAATTGGCAATTAGATTAATGGGAAATAAGAGTAAGTCGAATTCTGCCTAAATGGGATATTGGTGTCATCTACAGGGCAGAGCAGGTAATGCAATAAGGATTCCGTGTTTTATCTGGAGATTTTTTTTACCATAATTATTTCAAGATACTTATTTTAAAAGGCAAAAACTATGCATTTTCTCTTCGCTGTGTGCTTTCAGAGGTTCAGATAAAACAAAAATCTATGCATCATATTTTCCGGCACTGACTGTGGCTGAAAATAGTCAACCAGCCAAAAATATCCTACCAAATATAGAGTTGCAGAATTTGACAGTCCTTTCTATCTAAAGTATTTTTTCTTGAAAAAAATCTACAAAAGAAATTTGAGCCCCTTTAATGCACATTGTATTATTTGAATCGGCACGTTTTATCTCACGATTAAAGCCTCACAGAATAATTGACTGGGACTGTTTTCAAAAAGTCAGTCAAAGCATGCTTTATTGTCAATGTTGCAATATATACAGGACATACAGAGGACCAAAATTGTGGTATTCTCAGGTCCCCAGAATATATTCATTCATTCATTCATTATCTTCCGCTTATCCTCTATTAGGGTCGCGGTGGGGTTCCCCATGCCCATCCAGGGGAGGACGTCTCGGGCGCTGGGCAGATAGACCCAGGACAGGGCGCCAATCCATCGCTGGGCACACACTCACTCACACATACACACTCTAAATTGGGCAATTTTGAGAATTCAATTAACTTGATCCATGTTTTTGGACTGTGGGAGGAAACCGGAGAACCCG
>JAFMOD010000781.1:2086074-2126830 GCA_019802435.1 Corydoras maculifer
TTATATAATAAATCCAGTAAAATGCATGATTATATGTAAAGCTGGGTTATTTTCTTTCTCGTGACTGTTTATTTTTGTCTGCAGTGTATGGCCTTCTTTTGTGGGAGTGCAGTGCTAACTTGGACTTGAAGGACCAGTAAGTAAAGGAGGTCTAGACTTTAACCTTTGCTAAGTCCAAATAAGGTTTCTCACCTGACCACATTTTATTCAGGTTTAGTTTTGATGTACTTTTAAAATAAGTTAACAAAACATAAGTTACTGAAGCCAAAATGATAAGAGTGTCATTTACATGTTAAATTGGCATTCTGTATACTAAAGGACATTTTTGTAGTGTGTAGTATATGTGTTATTCATTAGACTGAATGTAAAAGATAAAGGTGAAACAACTCATGAAGTTTTCTAAAATAATAAGTCTATTTTTAGATTCAAGGCATTTATTAGCTATCGTAAAACAGCTAGTTCCGGTCCTGAGCCATGGCTGAGCCGTTCGTCCAGCCGTGATATTATTAAAAATAATGCACACCTTTGACCGCATTACATTCATATTTATAAAGCAGGTTATTTAAAAAATATTGGGAGCAAGGGAATTTATGTCTGTAACTGTCCACCAAGTTAAATCATCTATGTGTCCTACTGCATCCTAACTCGACTAAACGAAGATGCTGGAGCAACTTTCTTGTGAGTGCCGAACAACAAAAACAAAATGATTGAACCAAACTGTTTCAGCCCCCCAGCAAAGAAACACGGGAATACAGTAGAACATTTTTTAATCATGTACCATTAGCACAGTCCATCTGTTTGTGGACTACAGTACACACTGTGTTGGTCCTTTTACTCTGTTCTCTTATCGTCAGGACCCCAATAGTACCACCACAAAGCAGGGATTATTTGGTTGGTGCATTATTATCCCAGCGGTGTCACTGAGGTGTTTAAATGAAACTACAGCAGCACTGCTGCACTTAAAACCCTCTCACTACATCAGTGTCACTGCAGAACTGACATTAAACAAGCCACCTTCCAAATGATACCAGTTCTGTGATGTTCCTGACCAAAACAAATTAGCAAACCAACAGGGGACTAACAAAAAACAAGAAAGCAGATGGACTGCAGTCTGTAATTGTAAAACTACAAAGTTCATCTTTAAAAGTGGAGAAAATAAACAATGGAGCAAGAAGTGTGTCCAAACTTTTGACTGGTACTGTAATACATACAAATCAAACCATTACATTTTTTGGAATGTTTGTTCAATGTTATATTGAAAAAAAAAGTTAAATTCAAAGTGTTTAATGATTTTAGTCGTACGGCACGGTGGCTTAGTGGTTAGCATGTTCGCCTCTTAGAATTCTAAGAATTCCCGTTTGGAATCCTAATCTGGGTGGAGTTTCAATGTTCTCAGCGTGTCTGCGTAGGTTCCGCCGGGTTCTCTGGTTTCTTCCAACAGTCCAAAAACATGGATCAAGGTCAATTGAATTCTCCAAATTGCCCCATATAGTGTGTCTGTGTGAGTGATTGTGTGCCTAGTGATAGATTGGCGCCCTGTCCTGGGTGTATCTGCCCAGCGCCCGAAACGTTCTTCCCTGGCTGGACATGGTGACCCCCCCCCCCGACCCTAGTAGAGGATAAAGCGGAAGATAATGGATGGATTTTATTCGTGGTGGCACGGTGGCTTAATGCTTAGCACATTCGCTTCTTAGTGCTAGGGATTCCAGGTTGGAATCCCAATCTGGGTGGAGTTTCCATGTTCTCCTCGTGTCCTCCGGGTTCTCCAGTTTCCTCCCACAGTCCAAAAACATGGATCAAGGTCAATTGAATTCTCCAAATTGCCCCATATAGAGTGTGTCTGTGTGAGTGATTGTGTGCCTAGTGATAGATTGGCGCCCTGTCCTGGGTGTATCTGCCCAGCGCCCGAAACGTTCTTCCCTGGCTGGACATTGCGATCCTAGTAGAGGATAAAACTGAAGATAATGGATGGATAGATTTTAGTCGAGCCTATATTTTGTACATTATCTAGCGTCAGAGTCGTTAAGCGCATGCGTGGTGACGCTCGCTCCCGTCATTTTAAAGTTCGTGCTCGCTAACCGGTGTGGTTGGCGTGCACGCGCGCCACTTTTACTGTGGGCTTGGCTGGACTGCTGGCGGGAGCGCGCACAGGAGAAGACTGCATCCAGCAGAATAATGAACAACAAATTTGACGCGTGAGTAAGCCGCCAGCCTGCGAAACTTTACCGTGTAACTGATTAACTACTTCTAGAATTCACATCAAACTGCCAGGATAACGCCTCTCCCGCAGCTGCCGGAGCTCATACAGACAGAAAGAGGTGTGTCTGAACACGCGTACGGTCGAACACACACTGGAAGCCTGACAGCCCGAGAAACTTACGTTTTTCAGTCTGAAACCAGTGTTTTTCTAAAACGGCGTAGAAACATTCACGTTTCGCTTTAAACCGCATGGAGTTGGGAACGGCCGCACAGGCCGCATTAAATCACCGCCTTCAGAGTGACTTGGTAGCCGACACAGGTGCGCCGGGACGCTGCTCGTTTTCTCCCCCTTTCCGCTGTCCGTTTGTCTTATAAACCACACAAAGGGCAGCCGACAACTGTTTGTCTGTTATTTTTACTCGACTTCGTTTCAATGGGAAGTAAATAAAATGACACTTGTTTAGTCTTTGTGTTTATAAATACTTCTCAGCAGTTCCCATGAAGGGGGTGTTAACTTCAGTATCAGCTCAGACCACGTTGGAATTTTGTTACTCTCGGTTTATTTTTAGAAAACAAATGCTGAGGTTAATTAGAGTCGTCCTATTTCAAAGCCAAAAATTAGGAAAATTATATAAGCTCAATACCCACATGTGTGTTTTACAATGTTTACCAGAAAGGTTGGATCACTGTAATGTCATAGTCATTTGTTAATTTATTTAACAAACAAAAGGACAATGAAAATATTCGGTTTGTGTTTTTATTAATGAACATTATTTTGTTTGGTAAATATACCCCCAACACACAAAAAGAATAAGGAAAATGTTTGGACAGAAGCATATTTACCACTGTAGTCTTTTGAATTATATTTTTCAATTATTTGAAAATTTAAATTAAAGAAAGTTGCAGTTTTAAAAGCAGAAACCACATTTTTTTCTTGCTGCATCTAAGACATGAGATGCTTGTTAATCTGTGTCCATTATTGTCTTAATGATGCTCCATCAATTTTTTAGTTGGAAGACAGATCTGGACTACAGACAGGCCAGTCAAGACCCAGTTGTTAACTAGAAGGTCCTGGGTTTAATACCCAAGTAGGATAGACAAGGTCGTTTATGCCTGTTCTGTATGTGTGTAATTAGCTGAGAGTAATTTTTTTGGAATATGTTTGCTCTAACTTTGATCTTTGATATATACAGTCTGAAAGATGATGACAGCGGAGATCATGACCAGGACAACAGCTCACCGAAAGACAGTGAGAAGGAAAAAAATGAGGATGAGGAAAAGGACCAAAACACTACCAAGAGAAAGGTCAGTTGATTTAACTTATAGACCAGTAATGGTTATAATATAGCAGTGTAAAATAAATAAAGGAGTGTCTTACTCTGCAATATTTTGAATACCGTCAAATGTGCTGTATTCCATATGTATGTCAATGTATATTTCATGTTCTAGGCTGTGGTCCCAGGAGCAGGAGAACACCCACTTCAATACAACTACACATTCTGGTACTCCCGGCGGACTCCAGGAAGGCCAGCCAGTACACAGAGCTATGAACAGAATATCAAACAGATTGGCAGCTTTGCTTCGGTTAGTGTTGGCTTACTCTAGCTTACTTCTCTTATTTGTGAAAAAAGCATTATTTAGCTTTGTCATAGTATTAAGGTTAGTGGTACGCTATTTGACATTCTGCATCATTTAGCATGATGCAGATAGCTTCCTTTGTATGGTTGCAGATGTAACAGAACTATATTCATACTGTAAATATGCAACTGTAAACCTTCAATTGTTAAAAAAAAAAAAAAAAATTATAAAATAAAAACAGGCCACTAAATGTTACATTTAGATCTGCTGATTGTTCACCAAAGCTGTCATTTGGTTGCATTTCAAGCAGAAACAAATGCCATAACCATAACGCATTAAGATGTTTGTTTAGGTAATCATTGATGTGGCTCAGTTAACACTTATCAGTTTAAATTGAACGCATCACTGGTTTAAATCATTGAGAATTGTTTTCTGACAACCTGATATCATGCAATTTGTCTTTAAATGGTAAGTAAATCATGAGCACTTGAAGTCCTAATTCATCCCAGATGGGTTTAGTGGGAGGAGGTCGGTGCTTTGTGTAATTTATTGATGTCTTTCAAAGTTGCCGAAGCATGCCTTTGCAGATATTACCTACTGTACAGAACCAAATGCCGCATAATACTGCGTGTAATTGGCCATGCTTTATAATGGTTGTATGTTTACTGATGTACATTTTACATTATATCTGTTCACATGTTCGTTTCTGGCATTATTTAACATACATTCTCATTGAAATAGGTGGAACAGTTCTGGCGTTTTTACAGTCACATGATCAGACCCGGTGATCTGACAGGCCACAGTGACTTTCACTTATTTAAGGAAGGAATCAAGCCCATGTGGGAGGTGTGTATATACACAGTACATGTGAAATGTACAGTTCACAACTTAATTTATAAAAGTCATGCTTTAAATATATGTTTAATGAAGTACATTTAGATTATTCTCTCAAAACAGGTAGTATATGGTTTAAAGTTTGATAAGGAATTTCTGTTTTAGCTTACTATTGTAGTCTGTTTCTCTTGTCTCCAGGATGATGCTAATAAAACTGGAGGAAAGTGGATTATTAGGCTGCGTAAGGGTCTGGCCTCACGCTGTTGGGAAAATCTGATTTTGGCCATGTTGGGTGAACAGTTCATGGTTGGTGAAGAAATCTGTGGTGCTGTCGTCTCTGTACGCTTTCAGGTACAATTTCACTGAAACTTAATACTATTTCACTACATTATATATTCCGATCACATAGATTATAGAATATGAAAACTAGCTAAAAGTGTCATTTATAAGAGATTGCTGTTTTTTGACCACTCTTTTTTTAAAAAGTCTGATTTGCAATTTTTTTTTCAATTAATAATAGAAATTATTCATACATACAATTCTAGAGCACTGTTCTAGGAGAGTCTGCGAGAATACCATTTTTTATAAGGAGAAGGGGATACTGGCTTGATCTTAGCATCAGTGTTTCTCATCATAGAGCTGAGCTGTTAATGGGCTGACTATCTGTTCAGGGTATATAACTAGTAGTACCCATGCTCTAACACTACTAGGTGAACTAGACCATTATTTATTTGTTTTTGGTGTAGAAAATATAAGTGTGTGTGTGTGCATTTGTGTTTGTTTAGGAGGATATTATTTCTATCTGGAACAAAACAGCAAGTGATCAGGCCACTACTGCTCGTATTCGAGATACGCTACGCCGAGTTCTGAATCTGCCACCTAATACAATCATGGAGTACAAAACGCACACTGACAGCATCAAGTGAGTGTACACACACACACACACACAGACACCACACATAACCTAAAGCTAACTATAACCATACAACTAGATTTCACTTTAGAACTGAATGATTTACATAAGGTCAAAATGTTTTTGGTCTCCAAAATGTTATATATACCTGTACATCTAACACCAAAGCAGTTGAAGTAGTCAGCATCCGATATTTTAATAATTAAGAAATTTACTGTTTTAACTTTAAGTGTATGTATGTGTGTATGTATGTGTGTGTGCTGGCATGTGGTTTTAGGGCTTGGGAGGATTTCCACGGTCTGGTGAATGCTAGTGGTGGCCGCTAGCTTTACTTTATGGTCAAACATCAGAGGTAGATGCAACACGCACTCAAATCTTCATTGTCTTAGCATAAGCTGTATATTTGTACATCATTTACATCAAAATAAACAGTATAGTACAATTTTCCATTATAAGAAATTTTGTTATTTCAATGATAAACACTTAAAGTGTTATAGATTTTTCTTTTGTAATTAAACTTTGCATTTTAAGCTTTTTCATTTCGTTATTTTCCCTATAGGTTTGTTTATCATCACTGTGGATGAAGATGGCATTTATTGGACATACAGCTTGATTTTTTTACCAACTGCCATCACCACGAAGCAAAACTGAAAAGAAAAGAATGATTCTTGAAAACCCAAGTTTCATTATCAAAATGTCTGAACGGCTCTCTAATGTGATGGAATAGGGATGAAACCAGATGTGCGGTAGTAACGATCACCCAGCAGTGACACAGCAAAGGTTTGGTGGGTCAGTGGAAACGATTACCCAGAATGACTCACATGGTTCATGTGAAGCCCGAATTATTAAATCCAAATGAACATGATCTGCCAAAATGAGTCAGGTCCAACTGAACTAAGCAGTTTATTTACAGTCTTTACAAACCAATTCTTTGTTAAAACCAAGAACTTTTACATAACAGGGTTACATTTTATTAGAATCGAGTATTTTAACTACAGTGTTGAAAAATGTTTTAATGTCGTTGGAATGTGTTTAAAAAAGGAAATGATATTTGTAAAATTATTTGAAGATATCTATGATTGTATCCGTTTAAAATTTTGTTCAGAGCCCAGGATTTGAAATCCAAGATGTTGCCTGTTGCACTGTGCCTGCTTCCCAGAAGCACTTGACATTCTGCGGGAGTAAATTCTGGTGACATCACTGCGAGTCTATACAGTTTAAAGCTGTTGTTCGAAAACTGATCTGGATTCGTTGGATTGGAATTGGACCTGCTTGGTCCTGGTTTGCCTACATTTCTCACATGATGCTAAGCATTGAGTGGTGGTGCTAAGCAGGTGCCTGAAGCAATGTGTTACACACAGTTGACTGATGATAGCAATAAATGTCAAATATGCAGCTGCTGCTAATAATGAAAATGTGGAGTGTTTTACATTTATAAGTGATAACGAGGGAACAAGTTTCACTTCAGTCAGTTCGATTTATACCGTGATCATCAACCTGAATTACATTACACATTGAAAAGAACATCTGATTTTACATCGACTTTAAATACTGTGTGTGTGTGTGTGTGTATGTGTATATATATATATATATATATATATATATATATATATATATATATATATATATATATATATATTACATACACACACACACACACATATATATATATATATATATATATATATATATATATACACGCACACATTGAAGTCTTTAACAGTAGCATATTGAGGTTTAATGAGTTGTAAATACGTAAACACTACAGTGCTGTGTAAGATATTTAGCCAACGTTATTAGGGATGCAATGTAAACTTGCGTATCAGTGTTTCTGCATTTTTCTTTTACTTTTAGTGTTTTTATTTATTTAATTTCCCCACATTTTTTAGATGTGTTTGGTATCACTTAGCTTTATAAATATAGTTCACAATACAGTTTTACAGCTTTTGTGTGTTTTACATCTGTAGTGTTCAAAATTTTCTAAGCAAATCCCGGCTTACTGTCTAGTTCACTACAGAAGTCCCACAATGTAGTGGGATGTAGATTTAGACAATACACCGGACCATGCAGCTTAGAATGTAATCAAGTCCTTATGACAAGTCATTAAAGAAAAAAAATCTGAAACATTTTTTTGTATAACTATATCTTTATAGACTTTTTATGGATTGTATACTGGGGCAGAGTCATACTGCGACAGAGAAGGGCCTGCCAAACTGCTCCTACGGAGTTGGCGGCATAAAGTTCAATATGCATGGCTTGGTAATTGATCTTGAATCTAAATTCAGTGATTAAAAGGGTGATTAAAAGTGATTAATGTTTTTTTTTCTAAATGTGTTAGGTTAAGATTGGGATAATAAACAGCAGAAAGGTTACAAAAAGATTTTCAGGTCAGACCATCTTTCAAAGACAACTGAGTTTTTAATACAGTTGTTTTAAAAGTGTGATGATTTTTTTTATTGGCACTTTAATTAAAAAAAGAAACTAGAAATATGTTTCTGTAATTCATTGTACATTGTTAGTTTATAAGCGTCTATTTCTGTTAGTCTGTTAGTCCTGCTGTTTCTAATAATTCTAGGTTGTTTTTTTTTCAGTGATTGGACTCACATCGCATTGATTTTTCCCTTCAACAGGTGTTTTATTGTCAACAGCAGTTTGACATTTCTGTTATGCCTTCCTTTTTATTCATTAAGACAGCTGTTCTCGTTACCCTTTTACAAAAAAACATGTTAAATGTGGTTACATTAAGTTTGTTCAGCTCATATAAGAATTTTAAACCACTTTTGGGCCTCAGCACTAAGTGGACAATCATAATCATCGCTCACTTTAGTAAGTGGTGGGAAAAACTTTAAAGTTAAGGGCTGTGGAGCTTTTAGTGATTCTCCAGCAGTAGATAGTTTTAAAATGTATCTTGTCTAATTGATTAATTACTTTAAATAGAAATGTCTGGTAATATAAAATGGAAAATTGAGTATAAAATCCCATTTAAACTTAATGTCAAGTTACACTTACCATATAAGTTCACTTAGTAGACTGGTCCATTAGTCCATCACTCTTTACTTTATCATCTAATGGCCAAGACCACTAAAGAACAAGTACCGTTTAAGTGATGGTTGCATATTCATCCATCCATTATTTTCCGCTTTACCCTCTATTAGGGTCGTGGTGGGGTCCCCATGCCCATCCAGGGGAGAACGTCTCGGGTGCTGGGCAGATACACCCAGGACAGGGCGCCAACTAAGCACCACCATACCAGTCACATGATTTTTTTTTTTTTTTTGGACTGTGAGGGTCATGACCATAGTATACAGATGGACAGTAATTATTAAACCACAAAGTTCACCTATATGAGAAAACTAGAAACAAAGGTGTATCTGAAAAATTGTATGTTACTGTTGTATTGTAATAGTGTTCTTTAGCCCCAGTTTTGGACATTTGTACACAAACACAGACCTAGTAAGTCCATCCATCCATCCATCCATTATATTTCTCTTTATCCTCTACTAAGGTCACAGGGGGTATCACCAAACTAAACTTATGTATCACAAAATTACTTTTACTAAGTCACTGACCCACAAATTAACCTGTGGCTGTTGCTATGATAAATTGTCTTTATTATTCGGTAATGTCTTTAAAAGGACAGGTCTATTTTTCTACCTATTTGTACCGTGCAATTGCAGCACGGTGGCATTGTGGTTAGCAAGCCTGCCTTTTAGTGCTCAAATTCCAATTTGGTTGGAGTTTCCTTATTCTCCCCATGTCCTCAGTGATTTCTCTGTGTTTTCTGCTTTCCTCCTACAATCCAAAAATATGGATTGAAGGTGAATTGGCTGATCTTAATTGCCCCTATTTAATTTGCCCCTGTATAGTGTGTGTTTGTGTGAGTGAGGGTGTGCCCAGCAATGGATTGCCACCAGGGTCCAGGGTGTATTTGCCCAGCACCTGAAACATTTTTTCCAAGATGGGCATGGGGAACCCTCCCCTGCGACCCTAGTATAGCGGTTAATGATATTGAGATAAGGCGGCACGGCGGCTTAGTGGTTAGCACGTTCGCCTCTCGGCGCTAGGGATTCCCGGTTCGAATCCCCATCTGGGTGGAGTTTCCATGTTCCCCCCCATGTCCGCGTGGGTTTTCTCTGGGTTCTCCGGGTTCTCCGGTTTCCTCCCGCAGTCCAAAAACATGGATCAAGTCAATTGAGTTCTCCTAATGGCCCCATATAGAGTGTTTGTGTGTGTGTCTGTGTGATTGTGTGCCCAGCGATAGATTGGTGCCCTGTCCTGGGTGTATCCGCCCAGCGCCCGAAACGTTCTCCCCTGGATGGGCATGGGGAACCCCACCACCCCGATATAGGATAAAGTGGAAGAAAATGGGAAAATGGATGGATATTGCGATAAGATACTTCAAATTTACTGATTATAGATTTGAAGCCACAAATCACACAGTCCACGCTTTATAGCATTACTTGAAAGTTGGGATTGAAATTATACAATACATTTTTGTTAAAATACATAAATACAATACATAGAATTGTTAAAGATGTCAAGCCAAATCTGCAATGTCAGTAAATATAAGAACAAATTTATAGATGTTAGCAAAGCTACTGCAAAAATGTTAGTGATTTATTTTCTTGAATTGCATCAAATGTCAAAATCCTGAGATTTCTCCAGATTTTTTAGCAGACCAGAAAGTAAAGTCAGTGATAAAATAAGTAATTCCATTTGTCCAGGTTTTTACGTCTTCAGCTCATCTCAAAAAACATATGATTCTAGAAAGTAAAACATAAGGTTTAGTGTTTACATAGCTTCTTTAAAAGGCAGATGATGGCATTTTGTCAGCATGGTTGGTATATGATTCAATTGCTAAACTATATGGACAAAAGTATTTGGACACATCTTGTATCATTGAATTTAATTGTTTTTTACCACAGGTTTATGAAATTAAGTACTTTGCCTTGTACTTTTTACAGTCATATGCCTCCGAGTCCAATTTGAAAACAGTCTTATGAATTTAAATCATGATCATTTGCTGACCTGCTGTTTTTTCTCCTTTATCTGTTACAGTGCTTGAGTTGTTTTATGAAAATGGTTGAAGCACCAGGTGACATTCTTCATCAGAGAACAGTAAATAAGCAGAGATTGCCTGATAGGCTAGAATCAGCGCCTTTTGTTTAACCCAAGCTTAATCACATTTTATTCATTTTGTTTTAGTGGTTAGTATGTTCTCCTCTCAGTGCTAGGGATTCCCGGTTCGAATCCCAATCTGGGTGGAGTTTCCATGTTCTCCCCGTGTCCAAGTGGGTTTCCTCCGGGTTCTCTGGTTTCCTCCCAAGTTCAAAAACATGGATCAAGTCAATTGAATTCTCCAAATTGCCCCATATAGAGTGTGTTTGTGTGAGTGAGTTTGTGCCCAGAGATAGATTGGCATCCTGTCCTGGGTGTATCTGCCCAGCGCCCGAAACATTCTCCCCTGGATGGGCATGGGGAACCCCCCCCCACGACCGTTATAGAGGATAAAGTGGAAGGTGATGGATGGATGTTTCAAAATCACCATCATAGGATATAAAAAAAATACGTTTACTATATTATAATATATTATTGTTTAAATTTGAATGTAAATATAGGAATATTTCACTTTACCAGGAGAAATGCAGCCGCGATAAGCATCACTTTGGTGTTTACATGCATATTTTGTGGAACTGAAAGAGATAAGAAATAAATCCAAAATAATAGCTGATTTTAATTCATATTTTATATGCTAAGCTATTATATGTAGTGCTATTTTTATATTTTGATGACATAAGCAGAACACCTTTTTTAGGTTGTTTGTCTATTATATTGCTCTGAACACAGTAACTAATATTCTAATACTGATTTTAGGAATATAGTCACTGATTGTTTTTACCGTTCAACCCAAAATGTTCATGATCCATGTTACCGCTCTCATTGTAGCCTGGCCATCTCTTCCATATTGATCCTATGGGCTCACCAATCATAGAGACAACCTGATGGTACACAGATAAAAGAAAAATATTATTAGTAGCAGTCTAATGAAAATATTAGATAAAACCTTTTCACTTGTCTTTTTTAATGGCGCCTAAAGCAAGAGGACCGCTCAGAGTCCAGTGAAATCATGCAATCATACAATTAATAGCATGTGCTACATTGATGGATGTGTTATTGTATTGCATAAATCTATCCATCCTTTCATTATCTTTCGCTTTATCCTCTATTAGGGTCGCGGGGGGGTTCCCCATCCCCATCCCCATCCCCATCCAGGGGAGAATGTCTCGGACGCTGGGTAGATACAGCCAGGACAGGGTGCCAATCTATCGCTGGGCACACACTCACCTACACAGACACACAAACACACTATATATGGGGCAATTTGGAGAATTTAATTGACTTCATCCATGTTTTTAACCCGGAGAAGCCGGAGGAAACCCACGTGGACACGAGGAGAACATGGAAACTCCACCCAGATTGGAATTCGAACCAGGAATCCCTAGCGATGAGAGGCGAATGTGCTAACCATTAAGCCACTGTGCCGCCCCACGGATAAGTCATGGGCAGCATCCAAAGTAGGGAGACCCAGACCTCCCTCGCCCCAGCCACCTCCACCAGCTCGACTGGGGGAACCCTGAGGCGTTCCCAGACCAGCTGAGAGATATAATCCCTCCAGCGTGTCCTGGGTCTTACAATCAATATATAAATTACTAATAATTAATATTATAAAATGTATTTGCTGGTGACACAATAAAAGGTGTGTCAACAAGATTTGATTTCTGAACTAGCTGGACAAGACTGATTTTGAATAGAGTTCCTTTCAGGATCGGCATATTTTTTCCTTTTAAACTCTGATTTTTCCCTCATTCTGAAAACATGCTATTAGAACAATTAAATATATTTGGTTGACCCAAAGTCGTCATGGTGGCTTAGTGGTTAGCATGTTCGACTCTCAGCGCTGGGGATCCAGGTTTGAATCCTGATCTGGGTGTGGTTTCTATGTTCTCTCCGTGTTTGGTGGATTTCCTCTGGATTCTCCGGTTTCTATTGTGTTATGGTGTGTCTGTGTGAGTGATTGTGTGCTTTTTAACCTTCTAAAATAGACTGTAAACCTTAAGAGATTCTCTGATTATTTATGACTATTGCTGGAAGTGTTAGGAGTCTTACCTGAAAATCCTGGTCGGTGAGACAGCGGATTGGGCAGCAGGAACCTTGTATCCTCAGAGAGGATGAGCCTGCTGGGTCACACACCTCAAAGTATGGGGTGAACATACTCCACCTGACAAAATGTGCTGGTTAATATTCCACCATGTTAAATCAGAAATGTAGAAACTTCAAAATCTACTTGGTTAGTAAAATAAGACAAAATGTATAAATCAGGTACACATGACTTTGTAGGACTGCCATTAATAACATGAAACTCTTGCATCTACTTCAATTATAAATAAAAGAATAGACTTTTTGACAGATTGATAAATATTATGAGCATGAAGACATAAGTTACATTAAGTATATGCACATGTACCTCTGGTGAACAGTACCAATGAGCTCCCTCTGTGATGTGTATGCTCTAATCTCCATCAGGCAACAGCCCAAGCAGCACATATCTGCTCTTAAAGGCCTTTCGAATAGAAAGACTTGCTGACGGTCCTGGTCAAAACCTTGCAGAGAGCAGGAGCGAGCTGGTCCACAAAACTGCATACACATGCATGAGCTCTCTACAAATAAATGGGACAAAGGACATCGAGTGGAAATTGTGAAAGAAATTGAAGAAAAAGAAAAATCTTAGGCGAAGCCAGGAAAGCAGATGAGGTAATGGAACTCTCCTGGGGCTTGTCTGTGTTAATTGTGTGTGTCCTTTATAGGAAGTTAAGCAAAGTGAAGCTCAGCAACATGAGCAGGAGAAGAAGCTTCAGGTGCTGCACATAAGGGAGTGATGGCGTCAGACTAGAATGTCATGCTATTTTCTTTGTATGCAGTTCTGCCACCTTAAATTCTGAGTGTCATTTAGAAAAACCTACATTTTGAATTTCAAGAATTCAATTGACCTTAATCCATATTTTTGGACTGTGGGAGGAAACCGGAGAACCCAGAGGAAACCCACGTTGACAACATGGAAAATCCCCGTGGGATTCGAACCCGGAATCCCTAGCACTGAGAGGCGAACATGCTAACCACTAAGCCACCTTGCCACCCCTCATAGAGGATTAAGTGGAATATAATGAAGGAATGAATGAATAAATTAATGTATTTTGGATCTGTTCAAATGAAATTCTTTACCTGCACAGTGTACATATTAACTATACTGTGACAGAAATGGGGTGGAGTTCATCAGTCATGTTCTGCTACAAATCATATTGGAAATATCAAAGAAAAGATTTGCCATTCATTAAGCGCATTTAAAGCTGCTAAGTACATGTAATAAGCAAACAGATATATAATGTTTTGGTGGCACGGTGGCTTAGTGGTTAGCACGTTCGCCTTTCAGCACTAGGGAATCCCGGTTCGAATCCCCATCTAGGTGGAGTTTCCATGTTCTCCCCGTGTCCGCGCTGGTTTCCTCCCACAGTCCAAAAACATGGATCAGGTCAATTGAATTCTCCAAATTGCCCCATATAGAGTGTGTGTGTGTGAGTGAGTGTGTGCCTAGCGATGGATTGGCGCCCTGTCCTGGGCGCCCGAGGCGTTCTCCCCTGGATGGGCATGGGGAACCCCACCGCGACCCTAATAGAGGATAAAGCGGAAGATAATGAATGAATGAATATATAATGTTTTTAGTCTTGTTAATTTTACAGTTACCTTCCACTGCTATGAACAGCTGCTGCTTTGTTTCCATTGCGATGCTGTACAACCTGCGTGATATGCACTGAGGACCTGAGACACAGAAAAGAAGTTCTATTTATGTTTTTTTATTAAAACAAATGTATTGCTGAATACAATTAAATAAATTGCTCTCAAACTTGTTTACTTTTTAACTTTAATTTCTAGTGTACATTTACTTCTAGTGTACGTTTTCTTTAGTTGTGGTGCTGGAGAATGTAACATACAAAGCAATTTAACATGATTTTAAATAAACATTTTTTCTGTAGTAAAATATGCAGTTTAACTGTTATTTTTAATTTATTTTAATTTGTTTATTTTCTTTAGATCGTTTGTGAGAAAGTCAGCAGTCTGGTTGCCGTGAGGGAACGTTTCTGTTAGGGTGCAGTGCTTGTGGGGTTGTCGTGGAAGCCAAGAACAGGAATGAGGTGTGTGTATGTGTTTGTGTGTGTATATGCTCTCAAACAGACAAGCATGTGAAAGTGTGAGAGAGGAACTTTGTCTATCATGCTGTTTGGCTGAATGAATTTTTACAGACTTGTTGAATCCTTACCATCAGTTTCCACTGAAAAGTGATTAAACAATAACCAAAACACCTAAAATCTAATGCAAAATGCACAAAGGTTTAAGTGACCTCTGTAAAGTGTCATAGAACCTCATTATAATCAGATCAAATTTAACCAGAGACCAAGAAGTCTTATATCTCAGATTTGACCAGATCACAATATGAGGGCTAATGTAGGTTTAGAAATCTGTTGTCCATCAATTATAGGCATTTATATAACCACAATAATATTTGAGTTTTTTTTTAATTATTAATATAAATTCCATCACATGTAGAAATTATAAAATGAAGCTATTTTGGCATGGTGCACGGTCCATTTTACCTTCCTATATGGAGTTTAAATGTCCTTCCCATGTCGGTGTAGGTTGGTAATGTATTGCAAATGTCGTGATTCGGATCATGATTAGGATCACATATATATTCCCTAATCTAAATTTCTAACACTGATTTAGAAAATACAAAATATCAAAGAATACATACAAAATTGTAATTATCAACAATGATGTAATTTTACATGTATAATTGTCTTTCGATGCCCATTTCACATTGCATGCACTTCCCACATTATTTACCTTGAAGCTCAGGTATTGAGGTGATGTGGAGTATGCTGACTGATCTTAAAGGTGCCAGACCAGCTGATAATCGTTCTGTAACCCATTGGTTTTCTTCATCCCCACTCTCCATAGGTGCTGCTTGGGAAGTGGCTATTGTATCTTTAAGGAAGGACCTTGGTCTTTGGGCTGAAGAAATGGTGAGTTCCTGGACGTCAGCAGAAGCTCTCCACCTTCTTTGAAAAGCTCTGAACAGCATCTCAATGTGCTTTTCTCGCTCCAAGCCAAAAGGAAGAGGCTGCACTGTCACAGTGTTCATGTCCTGATTAAAGGTGATGCAAAAAACCAATCATGATATCTATAATAATTGTGCTAAATGTTAGGATTAAAATTCACACAAATTAAAACCATTCTTAAGTTATATTAGGTCATAAGTTTCTTTGTAGGTTAATGTCTCTCTTGTTGTTTATATTTAAAGCATGTTACACCATTTTTTTTTTATAACATTCATAGCACTAAACAAAATACAACTAAATGTCACGTGCAAGTTTTCCAATTTAATGTTTTTGTGTCTAAAAATGTCCTATAATGTAAAGTGTTCTATAGTTTGATGACTTACCATATATTTTGCTGCTGTCCTACAGATTTTGATTAAATCTCAGTTGTCCAGTGGACTGCTTAATCTGGTTTTCTACAATGCAGCTAGCCTTTAGTTAAAGACTTTGTCTGCTGGAAATCCGTTACTACTGGTATCAATTGTGGGAGAATCTGTTTACTTGTACACATTTCCTCCTCCTGTACCCTGGTTGCAATTCCTCCACTACCCCCGATTCCCGGATCTAGTCTTTGTGGTAAACCATTGAGCCATGTAATTTGGATCCTCCTTGAGTGCTTTCCCGAAGACACACACACACACACACAGAGCAGCACACATACCCACACACATATATGCTAAAAGTATTTGTAAGTACATTATATTAGAACAAATGGCATTTAACTGTAATGATGATTGCTTTAATAACCCTATTTGAATGACCCTGTGTTGTTATTTAATTGATTAGTAACTATACATTGACATTTAGTCATTATATTGCATAATCTCAGGCAAACTGTGCATCACAGTGTAATCCAGCTAAGGATAATAAATATAATGTCATTTTGTGCTTAGGGAGATAAACTTTCAGGCCACCACTAAAGTGTAAAAATTTTGTACTTGATTCAATGTCCCATGAAGAAGATTTCCATGGTATCCAGAATAAATAACACAGTCATGGTGATGAAGCAGAATCTGTCAATCACTTGGGAAACAAAGAATTACTCTTCATTCTTCTACAGAAAAGTAAAGCATGATGATCCCTAGTGCAAACATCAAGGCTAATATTTTGACATGTACAGCGAGTGCTGTCATGATTTCCAGGCAACTATTTGGTTGACACCAGAAGATGTATCACCAGTTAAATAGATCTGACCTTTTCAGATGCTTATCTTTTGGGCATTTGTCACACCATGAATGTAAAGCAAATTTAAATATCAGACGCATAAAGCAGTTTTCAGATGATGATTTAATATACTAAGGAAGAAAGGCTGTCCCAAATCACCTTAAAAACACGTAAAAAAAGGTTAAATATAAAATAACAAGCTTCATAACACATATTGATGGTTAAATATTTGTTTGTAACCAGCTCTCATAATACAGTGTAATGTTGGGTCACATTTGAAATGTCTATAATTTAATAAGTGATTAGCTCACTAAGTGATTAGCTCATTCGTTCCCGGAATTGAATCCCAATCTGGGTGGAGTTTCCAAGTTCTCTTTGTGTCCGCGTGGGTTTCCTTTGTGTTTTTCGGTTTCCTCCCAAAAACAAGGATTCAAGGTTCATTCATTCATTCATTATCTTCCGCTTATCCTCTATTAGGGTCGCGGTGGGGTTCCCCATGCCCATCCAGGGGAGAACGTCTCGGGCGCTGGGCAGATACACTCAGGACAGGGCGCCAATCCATCGCTGGGCACACACTCACTCACACATACACACTCTAAATTGGGCAATTTTGAGAATTCAATTAACTTGATCCATGTTTTTGGACTGTGGGAGGAAACCGGAGAACCCGGAGGAAACCCACGCAGACACGGGGAGAAAATGGAAACTCCACCCAGATGGGGATTCGAACCGGGAATCCCTAGCGCTGAGAGGCGAATGTGCTAACCACTAAGCCACCGTGCCGCCAGGATTCAAGGTTAATTGCTTTAAATTGCCGCTACATAGTATGTGTGAGTGAGTGTGTGCCCACTAATAGATTGGCACCCTGTCCTGGTTCTATCTGCCCAGCATCCCTGGATGGGACTATGAAACCCGCAACCCTAGTATTAGATTAAGTGGAAAATGATGGACGGATGGATAAATTGTATAAATATATATATTCATTCATTCATTATCTTCTGCTTTATCCTCTATTAGGGTCACGCTGGGGTTCCTCATGCCCATCCAGTGGAGAATATCTCGGGCGCTGGGCAGATACACCCAGGACAGGGCGCCAATTCGCTGGGCACACACTCACTCACACAAACACGATCTATAGGGGCAATTTGAAGAACTCAATTGACTTGATCCATGTTTTTGGACTATGGGAGAAAACCGGAGAACCCGGAGGAAACCCTCGCGGACATGGGGAGAACATGGAAACTCCACCCAGATGGGAATTTGAACCGTGAATCCCTAGTGCTGAGAGGCGAACGTGCTAACCACTAAGCCACCGTGCCGCCCTAAAAATATATATAAAAATGTAAAATCAGTGTATATATAGTCAAATGTCTCACCAAAATATTGTTTTGGAAATCCCAAAAACTTAAAAAAATTATTGTATCAGAATATATTATTATTCTTTTTTTGTAACATTTACCAAGGATAATCTATAGCTCACATTGATGCCTCATTACAAAACCAATCATAACTTTAAGACTTCTGTTTACATACAATTATTTTTATATAATACATTTTTCTATTGCTATATTGGTACTGTCAGCATTATGACTTGGTAAAAATCACTGTAACCTTATAGAAAGCTCTTTTTTAAAGAGTGTGTTTGTGTGTCTCCTCCAAGAGCTTTAGTTTTCTCCAACTATACATGTAAGTAAAGTCAGTTACAGATATTAAAATGTCCATAGTTAGGGATATGTCCTTGAATGTGTCTGTGTCCCTTTATCTTTTGAGTCTTTATGTTATCAAAAAACAGATGGGCTAGGGTCAGGGGAGTGAAGAACAAATCTGTTTTGTTTTATGTTAAATATTTAAAGTGTATTGTGTAAAATAAGAAACCTAAAGACTTAAGATTCTAAATCATGAATTGCATTCTATTATAATTAATCTTTAATATCAGACTCCTTCTTTTTCCTATTTTTGGCTGTTTCTCGCAGTTTACAACAATTAGAAACTCTGCATCATTGATTTGGCAGTTTAATGCTGAATGCTCTTCCTAACACAACCTTCTTATTTAGGACAATTTAGTATGTTAATTTTATCTATTAACAGAAACAGCAATAAAGACAGAAACAGCATTAAAATACGAAACAGTGGAAATTGAATTTATTTTGATAAAACCACATGTAAAGTTGCTAAGCAAATATGTACCAATAGTCAATTAATAAAGCAAAGTAATATTCATTTAAAAGTAAAAAAAAAAAAAATCATATATTATAAAGTGTATTTTTAATAGCATTTGTAAATGAAGTATTGTATTTTTTTTTTTTTACAAAAGTACAAAGTGGTTTGTATATACAAATAAATAAAAAAGATTTACATAATATATATATGACATTTATATAAGTACTGTCAGACAGAGAGATTCTTCCTCACTGTATTTCAAGTAATAATTTAGAAATGATAATCACATGGGTCATTTTTTTCAAGTACGTTTCTTCATAGTAACTTCACAAAATGTCACAGTTGAAGTGGATTGGCATAATTAACAACGTTAGGATTCTCAATCTCTTGTATTTCAGCCCAAAAAATTGAAGAATATTAATAATTTCCAGCGGCATGGTGGCTTAGTGGTTAGCACGTTCGCCTCTCAGCACTAGTGATTCCCTGTTCGAATCCTCATCTGGGTGGAGTTTCCATGTTCTCCCCGTGTCCATGTGGGTCTCCTCACCCATATAGTGTGTGTATGTGTGCGTGTCTGTGTGAGTGTGTGCCCAGCGATAGATTGGCGCCCTGTCCTGGGTGTGTCTGCCCAGCGCCCGAAACGTTCTCTCCTGGATGGGCACGGGGAACCCCACCGCGACCCTAATATAGGACAAATCGGAAGATAATAAATGAGTAA
The DNA here is from genome assembly GCA_019802435.1 of Corydoras maculifer. Classification (NCBI taxonomy): domain Eukaryota; kingdom Metazoa; phylum Chordata; class Actinopteri; order Siluriformes; family Callichthyidae; genus Corydoras; species Corydoras maculifer. Next base: position 2,105,852 of record JAFMOD010000781.1, read on the forward strand.
TTATTTCCATAGTGTCATAGTGCTTAGCACGTTCGCCTCTCAGTGCTGGGGATCGAGGTTCAAATCCCGATCTGAGTGAAGCTTCCATATTCGCCCTATGCCTTTTGGGTTCTTCAGTTCAATAACATGGATTCAAGGAGAACTGGATGTTTTAAATTGCTTCTACTTAGAGTGTGTTTGTGTGCATGTCTGTGTGAGTGTGTGTGCCTGCGATAAAGTGCGCTAGATAGAGTGTGTGTATCTGCCAAGCCCCCCCAAGCCTAATATAGGATTAAGAAAAAAATGAATGAATTATTATACCCATCCTTGTCTTTAGATTCATGAACATTATCCTTGTGATGGTTTTCAGGTTTTATAACAGGATATTTAGTGTCAGGATGTTATAGGACATCAGCAGCTGATTGTGTTGCATTGTTTTTGCTCTGCTTTATTTATTCTGGCCTTCTGGTGATATGCTTAATAAACAATGATCATGTTAAATTAATAACCTTTCTGTAAACTGGTTTAATTGTATTTTCAGTTAAGGATTTGGCCCAGCACAATAAGTAATCAGTCATTTACACTTTGTTCATTTTTTTTTGGCACACTTTCATTTCTTAAACTTAGAACTTCAAGCCAGCTTGAAGTGTGTGACATTTAAGTTAAGCCAGTATGTTTACGTTTTTAGTGCATCAAGAGCAAGTGCGATAATGCGTGGCATGCTCCGGTAGAATGCTTCATTCTCCAAACCGACCAGACTGTAAAAAGTCAGGGGTCTTCCTCCTACAGTGGCTTTGACTCGTGCCTCATATAAGCCATGTTCATTTTTTGTGGCAAGATCAATCACCACCTGAAATCCAAACACACATACACAAAAATACACAAACTGACAGCATTGTCAACTATAATTGTGAATAAAATTATTTACAGTTACACTTTAAAAATGTCATTCTCAAACTGTCACTAGCATTATTTTTTTTTAAAAAACAGAAATTAAATATTTTAGTTGTTCACTTCCTCACCTCTTGAAAGTTCATGTTTATGTTGTTTGGCGTGATGTCTAAGATCCAGTTGTACATCTTTTTGTTATTGATGACCTGTTGAGCATACTCTGCAACCCCAGGACACACTGAAAACACACAAACACTTTCTTTTAGACCAAAATAAACATCTTTTATCTATAAACAATAATAAATCCTTTAGTATTATCTACGACCTTAACACAAGCCAATCAACGAATACAATATAAACCTATTGTATCTTGTGGTACTTTTTTTAATATGTCTGCAGAAATTTAAAGCAAATTAAGAATTTATTTATCCATCACTGATGGCAAGTTGTTGTGGCCCAGATGTAGCAAAACTGCCAAGAACCTTTATACTATACCACACACTTTTTTTTTTGTTATTTTTTTCTTTTTCTTTCTTTTTTTTTTTTTTTTTTTTTTTTTTTTTTTTTTGCTGCTAAACACTTTTTTTCAGATTAATCCTTATTGTGTAAACTAAAAACATCTACTACAATTTGTAAAAACATTTTTTTTCAAATCAAGAAAACAGGTCAAATCTAACCTCTGTTACTGGCTCCCAATGTTGGTCTTCCAAGCAGCTGTCTTCGTTTTCTCTTTTGAAGATGCTCTAAAATAAAAAAAAAATATATATATATATATTTGTTAGTTTAAAGCCTTCTAGTTCTTTTAACAGTAACGTAAACAAAGTTCAAATTTCGTTTTAAATTTCTTGATATCATTTTAATAAGCATTTTAATGCTGGAGGTACAAACAATTTAACATTTTTATAAAAAAAAAAAACTTAAATGTGTCGTTACTAAGCATTGTTTTAAAGCCATGCCAATAAAGGCTTATATACTATATGGCAAAAAGTATTGAGACATCTACACATGACACAGGAGGTTTAGGAAATCCATTTTAAATTTATAGACTAAAACATAAATTATTAGAGATTTTCATTTTCTCTGCATCTTTTACTTTTATAGAAAGACTTTCTACAGGATTCTTTGAGGTCAAATCATATTAAAACAATGGCGTAACATTTTTTATTCTACATTGAACTTTATGGTTGCCACAATTTTGCCAGGTAAGTAATAATCTTCTAACATTCACCAAACCCTGACTTAATCGGCCTGAAAAATAGAGAAGGCATTTTCACTGCTCCAGAGTCCAGTGGCAGCATGCTTTACACTACTTCAAGCAAAGTAGTGATAATGTTCTGCCAGAAATGGTTTAGAGAACTTAATAATTGATTTTCAATGAACTGCCACTTGACTGGGTTATTGTGATTACTAAATGTTTTTATTTACAGTTTATTTACAAGATGTCTAAAAAAGAAAAGTAAGAGTACTATTCAAAACACTTGTGAATTGTAATAATGCCCATATTGTGTTTTTTTTAAGGAGAAATTATTAGATCATACTCCATCCATCCATTATCTTCCGCTTTATCCTATATTAGGGTCGCGGGGGGGTTCCCCATGCCCATCCAGGGGAGGACGTTTCGGGCGCTGGGCAGATACACCCAGGACATGGCACCAATCTATCGCTGGGCACACACTCACTCACACAGACACGCACACATACACACTCTATATGGGGCAATTTGGAGAACTCAATTGACTTTATCCATGTTTTTGGACTGTGGGAGGAAACCGGAGGACCCAGAGAACCCACGTGGACACGGGGAGAACATGGAAACTCCACCCAGATTGGGATTCGAACCAGGGATCCCTAGCGCTGAGAGATGAACGTGCTAACCACTAAGCCACCGGGCTGCCTATGACATCATACTATTTCTCTTTTTTGAAGTAAAAATACAAAGAATGGGACAAAAAATCACCATTTATCTTGCTGTTGAAGGAAGGCTGTTGAACTGGAACAGACTGGGTAGGGGTGGATCCTTCGTTTAGCAAATTGGGTGATGTCCATGCCTGAGTTTCATTCACCTCATAACTCTTCTTGGTTATAAAGACTTGTTCCTTAGCACTAGGAACTATAAACTCTCCCTTCAACAGACCTTCTGTCTTACTTCCTGTCTCTATCTGGGCTCTTGTATTTTTTTCAGGAAGAACCTGAAGTATTAAACTTGCCCATTCATCAACAGAAAACATGCTGGCTTTTCTTTGTGGATCCAGTATGGCTTCAGACTTCCTGCTGAGATTTGGTGATTCTCTGCTGGGAGTCATAAAGTCCGTCTTAATCATAAATTCCAAACTGGGAATTGTTGGAACTTGGCGAGATTGTAGTCTGGACCGAAGAAAACCAATAGAGGACAGTAAGTCTTCATCAAGCTGGTGCAAAGTTGTCTCATCCTAAAATGACATCATTAGATAAAATTTTAACTTCAAATAAAAACACGATTATGATTGTATTTATTTATTTAAAAATATAAATTACGTATTTCTTAAAATAATTAATTACAAAAAAATATAACAAGTCCATATATTACCAATATTTAATATCTATATCAATATCAATATCGATCCAAGTGATCTATTTTATCTACTGTGCTTTTACACATTTATCCCATCTGTGCAGTGAAACACACATATGACACTGAGTGTAGTAAGCAAACGTGCCCAGAGCAGGGGTCAGCCTTGTTGGGGGCAGTTGCCTTGCCCAAGTGCACTTTAGCCAGAGTACTTGGTGGGACTGAAAATCGAACCGGGGACCTTAACAACACAGGCCTATAATGGCCCCTAACTAAAATATGGCAATTTTAACTATTTGTTCTCTAAATAATTAATGTTTCAAACCAATGGTTGTCAAACTGGAAAGGATTGTATCAGAATGTACGTTCTAAATGTTAACTTTATACTTTATATCTACTCTAATGTGACTCCCTTGTTTTATGCATACTGTACTATTATATACTATATACTATTACTTTATTTTCAAGATGTAATAATTAACATGTGCAAGAAACTAAAATCTCTGACATGAATGATTACAGTATGATATCTGCATGAAACGGTGTGTTTACCTGCTGAAACAGATTCTCTTCTATTGCAGGCCTATGTGGGTCATTATAAGAGCTGACCTGCTCCATCCTTTCAGCAATACCTTTAAGGTAATTCTCCCACTCATTCAGCAATGGTCCCACCTGCTTAAAAATATATGGTGGGTTCCATGCCGCAGATGTAGAAGAGGAACTTGCCTGTCCTTCGAAATAATGTTAAAAAGATGTAAATAATTGAGTTAATTTTATTTTCAGTCAAGTGCATTTAGACACAAGCTACCTGCAACCTTTGCATTGTCTCTGAATTTGACTGTCCCCAAAAAACATTTCTGTTCTTCAGGATTTAAAACGTCACTTAATAGGTCAAAATTTTGTGTAGGAAATTCAGGAAATTATTAATTCAGAACACTAAGATTAATATGTAGAATTATGAGATAAAATATCATATTTCTGCTTACTTTTTGCATTCTTTTTTGGTGGCAGAAATGGGATTGCATACACTATTATTATATATATTATTCAAAAGCATTTATAACTTAGGGTGGCACGGTGGCTTAGTGGTTAGCATGTTTTCCTCTCAGCACTAGGTATTCCCGGTTCAAATCCCCATCTGGGTGGAGTTTCCATGTTCGCCCTGTGTCCGCGTGGGTTTCCTCCAGGTTCTCCGGTTTCCTCCCACAGTCCAAAAACATGGATCAAGGTTAATTAAATTCCTCAAATTGCCCCATGTAGAGTGTGTTTGTGTGCGTGTCTGTGTGAGTGAGTGTGTGCCCAGCAATAGATTGGCGTCCTGTCCTGGGTGTATCTGCCCAGCACCCGAAACATACTCCCCTGGATGGGCATAGGGAACCCCCCCGCAACCCTAATATAGGATAAGGTGGAAGATAATGAATGAATTTATAACTTATATCAGGAATCAAAAATATATGTCTTTACACATCAATATTAACAATTTATACCTATTTATACCTAATATTTAAATATATAATATAAATGCTTTTGGATGGAACTGGCCACAATTCCGTTTTTATTTCATGTGATGCAAATGACAATAAAGTCTCCTTGAATCTTTACAAAAAGGGTCAGTCCAAAAACTACTGTGGTGTTTCAATGCAAATGCATGTCCACTTATGACATAAATAAATAAAAGCAGATATGGGACACCGCATAAAATTTCTCTTCTCTCTGCCCAGCAATGATGCATAGTTGGGGGAGGGGGGTTTGTTTTGGTGTTTTGTGTATGCAGCTTTTGAAATAATGTTGTTGTTTGGGTTTAACTAGTTATGTTTGTGCCATTATTAGTTAAAGCATTAAATATAAATTAATATAAATAATAATTAATAAAAATAATAATAACACATATTTAATATAAAATGAAATCAAACATGATGCAAGGATAGTTGATTTTACAATAATGGCTAAATTGCGGTGTTTTCCCAGCTAATAAAGAACTCATTAATTTGACTGCAGAAATTGAAAAGATGGGTTATTGATTTAAAATATGTTGGTTATACATAATACTAGGGATAATTAGAACAAAATTAATTAAGAATTAAAAGGACAAAATAATAAATAGTGTATAATTAGGACTAAGTATTCAGTTCATAATTCACTGTACATTTTGAAAAAAATTGAATTTTAAAGCACATATTTATATATGTGATATAAGTCTTACTTTGGAATTATAAAGAGACAATTAACTGGCTGTACCTGCATCAGTGGCATATCTACGTGTTCGGATTGTAGAACTGTATACGTGTTCCACCAGCTGAGGAAGACCATTAGTAAAAAAGTTCAAGTCCACTTTATCCCGCATTGAATCATCAGCTCTTTGTAATACATCCAGCAAAGTCTGCAGAAAGGAGTACAACTCTGTAAAGTATAGAAAATAAATAAAACAGAACATTAACACATTTAGTATTTGTTAGTACTACGTTTATTCTTCATATAAGAGTTCTTAATATTTTATTTATACAAATTGTTAAATAGATCATTGTATGCTTATAAGATTCTGCTTAAAACCGTTAAAGCACACCATACTCTATTCATTCATTCATTATTTCCCGCTTTATCCTCTAGTAGGGTCGCGGTGGGGTTCCCCATTCCCATCCAGGGGAGAATGTCACGGGTGCTGGGCAGATACACCCAGGACAGGGCGCCAATCCATCGCTGGGCACACACTCACTCACACACACACACTCTATATAGGGCAATTTGGAGAATTCAATTGACTTGATCCATGTTTTTGGACTGTGGGAGGAAACCGGAGAACCCGGAGGAAACCCACGCAGACACGGGGAGAACATGGAAACTCCACCCAGATGGGGATTCGAACAGGGAACCCCTAGCGCTGAGAGGCGAAGCCACCGTGCCGCCCACCATACTCTATGTATATGAAAAAATATAAAAAATAATTTATAGATTAATTATTTTATATTCACACAATATTTTGTCACAGGTATTTGTTTATGTCTATTTTTCTTTAGTCTGTACATTTTTTTAACATTTGTATGTGTTCGGGCCATTTAAAATATTTATTTATTTATAATAATTCACAACATAATTCCCAGTTCCTAAAACATTTGCTATGTGTCCTCATAAGCAGTGATTATATTTAAAATGCAATAGAATTTTTTGATAGAATTTGAAAAAAAATTCTAAACCAGGTCCTTAAGTTCATACAAGCTTGAATGTGAAAAATTTATATTTACGTTGATATTAGGTAAAACCAAGATTGCTAGTTTTTAACATTAAATTAGCTTAGTAACTTTAAAACATTCATTCATTCATTCATTCATTCATTATCTTCCGCTTTATCCTATATTAGGGTCGCGGTGGGGTTCCCCATGCCCATCCAGGGGAGAACATTTCGGGCGCTGGGCAGATAAACCCAGGACAATCCATCGCTGGGCACACATTCACTCACACAGACACACTCTATATGGGGCAATTTGGACTGTGAGAGGAAACCGGAGAACCTGGTGGAAACCCACACGGACATGGGGAGAACATGGAAACTCCACCCAGATGGGGATTTGAACCGGGAATCCCTAGTGCTGAGAGGTGAACGTGCTAACTACTAAGCCACCATCCCGCCAACTTCAAAACAAATACGTTTAATTTGGTCTAGTATAAAGCAATATCAAAAAAAAAAAAGTAACAAGTAACTTACGGCACTTTTTGAAGCGGCTTTGGCACGTGTCCTGAGCTAGACGCTGACACGCAGAGGCATCAAGAGCTGATGGGCAGCTTCTCGTGTAAAACTGACAGAGCAAATTAAACTCAGACAAACGTTGCTCCTCCTGCAACTTTGTGGTCTTCATAAGCTCTAAACATGTCGGCTCCCTGCTTCCAATGGATTCTGAGAATTATCACACAATGTTAAGCACTTCTAAGAGAACTATATAATAATACGACTTGATATTTTTAATAAAAATACAAAATACTGCCCTAAAACAATAGAACTAATATATTTTTTGCTATAAATAATATTTAATGCTCTATTATGCGTCTATAAAAGTAACTTGAGTAAAAGTCAAAATATCACTTGTTCTAATAGTATTCTTGTATTATTGTTATTAACTTACTCTGGATTTCTGTAAGGATCCAGTCAGAGAATGCTGTGACACGTGTGTATACACCAGGTTTCCCTTTCTCTCCACAACCGTCTCCCCATGATGTAATCCCATACACTTGAAATCTACCTGAATTATGGTCCTGAAAGATTAGTGGCCCACCAGAATCCCCCTATAGGGAATAGTCAAAGTCAACTTGTTAAAACGACAAAAAGGACAAACACAGGTTTAAAATGACGTTTTTCGCGATGCAGTAGTAAACATTATTCATTTATTAAACATAAAATGATAAAATGTTATTAATGACCTAAGTAGAAGTGATGTATGCTATGAATTTAGTCAGTTAGGATTAGTAATTAGGTCTATCCATCCATCCATCCATCCATCCATCCATCCATCCATTATCTTCCACTTTATCCTATATTAGTGTCGCGCGGGAGGGGGGGTTCCTTATGCCCATCTATGGGAGAACGTTTCGGGCGCTGGGCAGATACACGCAGGACAGGGCGCCAATCTATCACTGGGCACAGACTCACTCACACAGAAACATTCTATATGGGGTAATTTGGAGAATTCAATTGACTTGATCCATGTTTTTGGACTGTGGGAGGAAACCAGAGAACCCAGAGGAAACCCACACATACACGGGGAGAACATGGAAACTCCCACCCAATTGGGGATTTGAACCGGGAATCTCTAGTGCTGAGAGGCGAACTTGCTAACCACTAAGCCACCTTGCCGCCCTTGTGATTAGGTCTAGTACAATAAAAACAGTAGTACAAATTCACAAATAGCAGTTGTACAAATATAATCAGTAGTGCAAACTGAATGAACACATAGAGTTGTGAGTTGATGAGTGCATTATCAGTTCTTAATAATGCAGTACTGAGTTCAGTACTGTGTTTGTGTGCTGCATTGTGTGTAACGATGGTTAATAGATAAAAGCTATCAGGTTATATTAGTTAAAGTTAGGTTGCATCATCAAGTAAGCTTTTACAAACCGTGAAATTTAGAAAAGTGTGTAATGTTGCATGAGCGCCTGACTGTTTGAGGATTATACCTGACAGGAGTCGATGCCACCAGACAGGTAGCCAGCACAGAACATTGTACTGGTAAGCAACTCTTTACCAATAGTAGTTTTACATATGCTCTGCGACAACAGTGGGATCTTTGCCTCCATCACAATGTTAGCTGGAGGTCCATCTATATAAATACATATATAAGTACATATTTAAACCTTCAGTAATACAAAATACACAAAACGTTACCTTAACAACCTACATCCGTATTATCTGACATGATGATTTTTAAGCAATAATAAAATTTTACCATGCCCTAAAAATGCTATTAATTTTAATATGTGTAACTCTCTATTACCTTCATACAAAGAACCCCATCCTGCAACTAGACATGAGGTTCCAGTGGGAGGCTGAAGGTCAGAGGGCAAACAAACGGGCATTACTTGCTCTGAAAAAATCACAGGGGAGCTCAACTCTACCATGGCAATGTCATTATTGAACGTCTTTGGGTTGAACTGTATGATAAAAAAAAAGAAAAGAAAAACATTTTAGAGAAAGGAATTGAACTTTTGTCCTCTATAAATTTTAAGTATATATGTTTGAGTCTTTTAAACATATGTAATTGTATTAAATGTAACTTTTGGTTAATTTTCTTTCATAGCAAACTACAAATTGCTAAAGAATTTTAAAAATATTTAATACAGGTAAAATAATGAAGTTAGTTAGTAGTATATATCAATTATTTGTCATTTAGACCTGAATAGTGTTAAAGTCTAGGATTTTATACATGTGCATAGGAATTTCTAGACAACAGTTTGATGCAGTATACAGTTTGTTTACTGTATTTATTTATATCTGTGACAGTTTTACTGCAAATTTTCTCAGAATGTTTCCAGTCCACTTATAAAAATGCCAGTGAAAGCGTAGAATTTTCATCAGCTATGTAGAATCATGTTTACCTTGGGATGTATGATGATACGATTGACTTTTACAACCTGTTCTTCGGGGTCAGTCTTAGTAATGTCAAATTCTCCAACCACAGCAGTCCAGTAGCTCTCAGTGAGACTCAAAGTTTAAAAAAATATAAAAAAATGAATATAAATAATTATAAAATTATTTATGTCTTGTCTAGATGTTCTGACAACCTTATAAGCAATAGCAACTTATGTACCTTACAGTTGAGATTAAAAAAACCTCCTGTTTGGAGCAAAAATAATATACAGCATAATTCAAAAATATATTAAAAACTGCACAATTACACAAATTTAAGTGCAAAGAAGTGATGATTTTTTATTATTTTAAACTAAATTCATTTAAAACATATCTGTCCAACACCACTGTCTGATCTCACAAATGTTTCTCTAAGTGAAAAAAAAAATCCACTTGAACTCTCAAATGTTGTGGAATTCGTTCATTTATTCATTCATTATCTCCCGCTTATCCTCTATTAGGGTCGCGGTGGGGGTTCCCCATGCCCATCCAGGGGAGAACGTCTCGGGTGCTGGGCAGATAGACCCAGGACAGGGCGCCAATCCATCGCTGGGCACACACTCACTCACACAGACACACTCTATATGGGGCAATTTTGAGAATTCAATTAACTTGATCCATGTTTTTAGACTGTGGGAGGAAACCAGAGAACCCGGAGGAAACCCATGCAGACACGGGGAGAACATGGAAACTCCACCCAGATGGGGATTCGAACCGGGAATCCCTAGCGCTGAGAGGCGAACGTGCTAACCACTAAGCCACTGTGCCGCCCCTGTTGTGGAATTCATTTACAAAAAATAAAAAAGTGTTATATAAATGCAAAAGGGGAGGACATCTTAGAATGGGGTGTTATAAAGAAACACCTGTAGGCGTAATATAAAGGTGTCCTAATAAAAATGTTATGAACAAGGCTGCCAAGAAAATTAAGAAATCTATTTTTTTTTTTTTGTTATTTAAATTTTAAATTTCAAAAGCAGTACATTGTGCTTTTATTCACCAACTCAGTTAGTCACAGCTGGAGTTTACCAGTTTGCATTTAACCATCTGCTACATTATACATTATAACAATTTTCATTTGCGGTAAACCATGTTTACAAAAGAAAGGTATTTTTGTTCAAGTTGCAATAATTCCAATTGCATGATTCCAACAAATGACGTTTTTTTAAAAATGGAATCTAATGTAACGTTTTGGACATTTACCCAGTGAAGCAATGTGCAGCAGTAAGGACCCAGGAGCTGTCCACCAGCACTCCCCCACACATTAACACGCCATTCATCTGCAGGTTGACAAGCCATGGCCAGCTGCCAGGGAGCGCTTGAGAGCCACCCATAATCCGTGAGCGTAACCTTGTAAAGTTTCCTTTCACAGAGACCCGCTGACCACAAATGGCTATAGGAGAGTAGGGAAGTTTAAAACGGAGATAAGAAGTTAAGAATTAGTTTGGGAAATTGTGGAGCATGTAAATCTTAAATCTGCACATAAATTGTATACACATCTTTGGATGGTGATGATTAATCAATTATGTTGTACTCTGTCTTCTGTCTGTAAGAGTGTGTTTACCTTGTATTTGACTCTGTGTGGTAGGCTCTAAACTTTGCATGGTGCCAATCAGACTGCACTCTAACAGTCTGGAGCTGCAACTCTCCCCCATTATTCTGATGCAGGACTCTGTATGCAGCTCTGTGTTAGAACATCTCCGTTGATAATATCCACACACCTGACTAAGAGCCCAGCTCTTCTCAGCCTCTTCAGAAACACTCTGTGCACGTCTGATAATGTCACAGCTTGGCTCCATTAGTAATGATTCTGCAGTAGCTGTGAAGGTTGAAATGTTCAGCATCATCTTTTTAATAGTCTTAATATCCTTAACAAATATAATTAGACTTAAAACAAAAAGTTTCCAATCATTTTAATAACCATTTAATTAAGTTCTGAGCATGATATACCACCTACATAATATCTGATCTGTGATGGTCCTAATTATTAGAGTACAACATAATGGGACTAACAAAGTATGCAGGAAGGAGATGGACTAAAGCCTGTATCCGTAGACTTACAATATACATCTATAAATTAGGCAAAATTGACAAAATTGGGCAATTAGTGTAGAAACAAGTGTAGAAACGTTTGTCCCAGTAAGAAATTCTTTGGAAAATTTGTGAAAGGTCACCCAGGCTTACCCTATGTCTTTAAAATCAGTTCTTAATCTCTATGATGTTTTTTGGATTGTACCTAATTATCATAGTATGTGTGTGTGCGTGTGCGTGTGCGTGTGCGTGTGCGTGTGCGTGTGCGTGTGCGTGTGCGTGTGCGTGTGCGTGTGCGTGTGCGTGTGCTTGTGCTTGCCCCATACATTCATCCATGCCCTCACCACATACAGAAGAGCGCTGTCCACAGTCCTGAAAAAGACACGGCATGCAGCCTTTGCATCTTGCCTCCGCTTTGCTTCTATCTGCTATTGCGGCATCTACAGCAGAGAGAGCACGGGCCAGTGCTGCCTCCATCACTACCGTCCCTCTATCAGAGAGCGCTGCAAAAAAAAGTGTAAGTGTTGCAAAAACAACAAGATAATAAAAATTACAATATTAAATAACAAATAAGACAGTTTACTCAATAATTTATCAAACATGTTACACAGTGTGATACTTGCCTATTTGTTTCCCAGGTACAACGAATAGGCAAGTAGTAAATATGATTTGGTAGTGTGATAACATTTATTCATTGATTATTTTACTCATTTATATGTTACACCTCTCATCCTGATTAGGATTGTTGGGGATTAAGGCGTTCAAAGGACAAAAGGTAAGCAAACACCCTGCACAGACCACCAAGCAATTTCAGGACAAAGTCAGACACAAAAATGCAAAAATCCATTCAAATACAAATTCACACCAAAAGAAAATTTATTAGTACAGGTTAGCTTACCATCATGGGTTTAGACAAACTGCTAATGGTAATAGACAGGCTATTATATTTATACAGATTATGTTTTATGAAATTCTTGTCATTAGCTAATGTGCAGTCCATAAAAATAGATGTTGTAGAGGTTAAGTCACAAAAAATGAATTGGAATCTCAAATGCATGGTGGTTAAATGTATTATCAGAAAGACACCTTACATAAAAACAATGTGTAAGGTGTATAACACAGGTTGAAATAATGCATTTGGTAAAACAAAAAAATCAATATATTTAACAAATATAATAAAAAATATGCACAAAAATGCATACGATTCTAAAGGGTTGAATACCATCTTGCACTTTACTGTAAATTATTTTTACAAGTGTGTCTGTTTGGCTTTAAACATTTGCCAAGAAGAGAATTGTTTGGGATTAGATAATGATGCTGGATGATCAGGTCTGTCTTCAACTGTATGTTCTAGCTTATCCCATACTTGATGGTGTTGAGGTCATGGCTCTTTGCAAATCAGTCAAGTGCTTCCACACCAACTGGCCATGTGCACTGGGGCCTTTGCCAAAATCTTCTCCCAAAGTTAAAAACATATAGTCAAAAATGCATGCATAGATGCCTAACTGTCATGGGCTTGTGGAGCCTGCCTTGTGACCTGAAGTTCCCCGATTCGATTTCCAGTCCCACCAAGTACTATAAAGTGATAAAGTGATCTATTTGGCCTACTGTGCTTACAAACAGAGGAATTAGTCCTCCACATTTAACCCATCCATGCATTGAAACACACACACATATATACACACACTGGTGAAGTGAGCACACGTGCCCGGAGCGGTGTGCAGCCTTGACTATGACATCCAGGGAGCAATTGGGGTCAGGTGCCTTGCACAAGGGCACTTCAGCCATAGTACTTGGTGAGACTGAGAATCGAACCGGAGACCATCAGGTCACAAGGCTGGTTCCTTAACCACAAGCCAATGACTGCCCAAATGGGTATGGCTGAAGTGGTCTTGGGCAAGTCACCTAACCCCAATTGCTCCCCTGTCACCATGTACAAGGCTGCTCACTTCTCTGGGCACGTGTGCTCACTTCACTCAGTTTGTGTATATGTGTGTGTTTCACTGCACAGCTGGATTAAATGTGAAAGACTAATTTCTTGTTTACACACAGTAGGCAAAATAAATCACTTTTTATGAAGTGGGCGACAAGGAGCATTTTAACTGGCTATAAAAAGTACTTGTAAATTCTGTCAATTTGCAGTAAATAATTGCATTTCCAGGTCAACAGTTTTCTAAATCTTTAATTAGCCTCTTCACAAACCATTTAAACTGTCTTGCCACGAATACACAATTGGCTAATGACTAAATCCTCCACCAATTCAAAATCAAGACTCTTTGTAAAGTCATGGTGTGAGCTGAAGAGAAAAGCCTTCAAAGAATTATCTGAAAAGCTTCACTAATGGTAAATCTCAAAGTCAATTATTCCAAGACTTTAATCTTATTATTACAAAAAACAATAAATGTTACATTGGCAGTGATCTGCACAGCTGGTAAAAGCAGCAGCACCAATCATGGTAACGTTTTTTTTTTTTTTTGTGAATAGAATAAACAATTGTATTTGGACATAATGGCATTGTCATATGTAATATTTTAATATCAAGATAAGGCTAAATAATTACAAAGTATTTTAAGTAAATATAGCAGTAATTCAGAAGATAAACATAGAGTGTGCACATTGCATAAACACATCAAAATTATAAGTAATGTTAACCTTAACGATTAATAATTAGTCTTGATATTAGACAGAAAAGTTTATATCAAATGAAATGAGTCACAGTAAAAAGCATTACTGCACAAATAATAGACTATACCTTTAAGTGAATTTGGTGGCATCTTATACACTTCTCTTCCCACAGGTGCCGCAACACTTCCGCCAATCAGCATCACTGTGAGCAATGGTATCAGTAGCATGGTTGTTGTCCACCTGCTTTCTGCCAATTTCTTCTTAATTAAAATAAATTCAAGCTCTCAAATTCACAATGCAGTAGAAGGTCTTCTAGGCTCACTCACACATGAAAAGGCTGAGTGACCAGCTTCAACTAAGGCCTCTGCCTTCCATTCAGTTAAACACACACACACACACACACACACACGTTTCTCTGAACATATGTCTGCAAGTATGAGAAACAACAATAGAGGCCTATGAATCGGCCCAGAAATTATATACAGCCTCGTCAGCTGTATCCTCTGCATGGATGGGAATGAGCCCTCCCCCATCAACAGGCAGCCAATACACAAACAGTTGAATTCATTAAGGTTGCGAGATCAAATTGAAAGCAACTTGCCAAAGCTGAGTAAAAGCTATCCGAGACAGAGTGAAAAAGAAAATGTGTACATAAGGGTGACTGAGCGCCATTCTATCTAGTCAATGAAAAAGCACATTGTCTGGTGCTCCACTGAGCTGTGCCACTTCAAAGCTACACAGTGATCACAGACATGCCGCACTTCTTCATTACTTTCACACTTTTATGCCCTATATTAAAACTCTTTCTAAAAAGTGTGAGAAAAGACACAACTACAGACAACAACTTTTGTAACATTGAAATATTTTAGACAAATTCTCACTAACATACCTTTAGGAAAAATCTATACAGTTCATGTTACATATTTCAGTATTTTAAAATCATTTAAAATTTTCTTCATTGTCTTTAAATGGCAAAAAAGTAAATTAATATATAAACCTGCAGAAATCTTTAACCTCCATCCCATTATTCCTTTTCTTTTTTTTCCTGGTATATGCTCTAAAGCACAGCCACTTTTCCAGCTCACTACTCACTTTTATTGTTCCAATGAAGCGCCTAATCTGATGTCCTACTTCTTGCGTGTCAGCCTGCCTATTAGCCTTTATGTTTAAAAGTATACTGTTTTAATATGGGTTGGTTATGCATTGAATTGTTAGTTTACACACATTTCATATATAGGCTTAACCCAAACATCTATAGTGGTCACTATTGTAATATTAAAATATATTAAAAGCCTATTTTAAATAATCAAACTCACACAGTCATTGCCACACACAGTGGATATGCAAATAACCTTATCAAAACTCCATAGTATCCAGTAGATTTATCAGTAGATTGTATTGACACAACAATTACCATGATGATGAGGCAATTTTAGAAGAGAACCTGGATATATTAACACAAACATGGATAATAATCACAAAAATAGAGTTAGATTCTAGGCACACTCATCACACCCAGGGTAAAAGCTATAATCAATATTCATGACACCACGTGCAGTGTGAACGAATGTCCGCAGTACCTAATTTATGCACTCCATTTAGCCATTACTTTGTTAATGGTATTTTGATGTTAAATTAACATTAACATTGAGCCGGCAACTGTGCAACTTGACATGGGGTTAGGATTAGTATGTCTATGCTATTTTAAAGATGGAAAAAGTATGCCTTGCACATTGTAATAAGTGTGCAGGTGTTTATGTTTGTGTTTTGGCATAATGTGCAATAAACCATTTAGGGTTTTATCTCACATTCCCTTTAAGAGCCAGGAGCAGTCTGACATTGGCGGATTGCTATTTTAATGGCGCAGCTACCTGAAATCAATGCGCCAGAAATTTACTTGAACATACCCCATGTTAAGGCCACCACAAACACCGGCGTAGATATATTCACAAGCATCGTTGCTATTTAAATGACACAGATGGGAGGCATAAAAATAGACTGTTAGCGGGGTGTAAAATAGTAAGAAGCACCACAAAGAACCTTGCACAGAAAGATGTGTCTCTCACAAAATGCCTTTCAGACTTATAATGTGTATTGAGGTCCTTAATCAAAAATGATATCGTCAGGCATATCAAAAAATCTGAATACATTACCAAAACGCATCTTAATAGCTGTGGGGAGCTTTTAAGAGGATTCTGTAACTCTTGAATAAACAGTTAACTCTAAAGATAAATATTAAATAGGTTATTAAGATTAAAATCTATGATGAAGTTGATTCCGATCTCTGAGAAATGGATCTAGTGGAATTTGAACTGATGAGAAATCTTAAGGAGTTGAAAGAAAATGAGAGAAATAAAGAGAAAGAAGAAAGATGAGAGATGGAGACACTGGGGGAATAAAGCAGGGAGCCGCTGGCTACAACACAAACACATCTACCGCCCGCATTCATCCTTTCCTCTTCTACCTCCCTCCCGTTGCCCTCCTATTCTACACTCTATGGTGTGTCCCTGATTAATCAGCTCTTTATAAGCCTCCCTCTGTCATTCTCTCTAGTGGCTGTTTTGCTTTCCATCTTGTCAACATGCATGTTGATGCTCTAATTCAAAATAATTAAAAGATCAGCAATATTCATAAAGAAAAAGAAAAATGAACTGTTTTCTTAACATTTTGGGCCTTTATTCTTCCAGGATTTGAAAATTTTCAATGGATTATTCATTTATTTGAACTTGCCACATAGTGTACAATATGTTTCACTTAATACCTATTGACAATGAAGTAATTTAAATAAAATATTATGATGTTAACGTTAATAAAAATAACATTTGCCAAAAAGCATTTACCATTCCATTAAAAAAATCAATTGATCTTTAAAAAATTGTACTGAATGTACAGTATATGTACAGTATACAAAAGAAGATTTAAATATAACAAATAATGGTTGGAAGCAAATTAT
The DNA here is from genome assembly GCA_019802435.1 of Corydoras maculifer. NCBI lineage: Eukaryota > Metazoa > Chordata > Actinopteri > Siluriformes > Callichthyidae > Corydoras > Corydoras maculifer. Next base: position 2,122,988 of record JAFMOD010000781.1, read on the forward strand.
TATAAAATTTGGGGTCAACATGATCTTTCATTCGTAGCTAAAATTTGATTATGCCAACAAACTTGTAAAGTAGTTTGCTTGCTTAATTTACAAAAAACTTTTATACTCAGTCAAGTATGCAAGCTTAAGCATCTATAGCTCTAAAGTCACTGTGGAAGTGCATGATCAAATATAAAAAATACATATTTCAAGTCTATTTCCAACATATAGACAAAAATAAATGGATCCAGGGTGACAAGGTGGCATAGTGGTTAGCACGTCTGCCTATCAGTGACGGGGATCCAGGTTCGACTTCCAATCTGGGTGGAATTTCTCCTTATGTTTTCTCTGGGTTTTCCGGTTTCCTCCCGCAATCCAAAAACATCGATCAAAGGCAAATTGGCTGCTTTAAATTGTCCCAATCCAAATTGCCACATGTTATGTTTCTGTGTAATTCTTTGCCCAATAATGGATTGGCACCCTGTCCTGGGTGTATTTGCCCAGCGCCCGAAACTTTCTCCGCAGGTTGGGCATACTGAAATCCCCCCCACTATCCTATAGAAGATAATGAAATGAGATGAGATAATTGGCATGATAAGCTCCTTGATACCAGCATCTTTCTGAAAAAAATGTACCATGTTTTCACATGGAATTATTGACTTGAATCTTCAAGCAAGGAATCTGGGTCTATCAGATGTGGCAATTTTGCAAGGTTATGTTTCATGTAATGTTTCATGTCTCAAGAGAGGCATATAATATCATTATATGTATTTATAATATAATTATAATGTAATTATTGTTACCAGACAGACTGTGTCACTGCTACATAGATAACATGTAATTAGCATCTAAAGGATTTAACCTAATTTTTTTTTTTTTTATCTACTTGTGTATTATGTTAAATTGCTCTTGGTTATGAAACGACTATGTGCTGGTTATGAAACCATGTTGTCTAATTGTCTGAGCCTAAAGACAATTGAAATGTGGGTCAGTGGCCTCAAGTACCAAACACTTTTAACATTTCCATTCTCACATTTATTCTACTCCTCAGGCTCCAATCTGAAATAGTGCACACCAGTTAGATCACTTACCTATTGAAGCTCACTGTTCTCTCTACTGCCAACTGTAGTACAGTGCTAACAATGACCTAATCACGTCAAACAAATCAAGATTTTGTCATTTTATAACAGATAACATTAACAATATCCATACAGACTGTAATTTTGCTTTAACTGATTAAACAAGTAAAAAAACGAATATGATCCTCCTTTTGTGATGCAAAGTTTTCTAAAGTGGAAGATACAGAGCTATGAATGAGTAAATGAGTTAAGTAAGAACTGTAATCCTAATTTGAGATCGGCACAACAAAGCAGCCCCACACCAGTGACTGAATACATGTATCGAGTAAAGGTAAAAAAAAAATTAGGAACAAATGTTCATTTTTCTCTTTCAGAGCTATAAAGGTATTTTTTTTTTAAATAATGTTTTGCAGAGACATTTTTGGCGGCACGGTGGCTTAGTGGTTTAGCACGTTCGCCTCTCAGCGCTAGGGATTCCCGGTTCGAATCCCCATCTGGGTGGAGTTTCCATGTTCTCCCCGTGTCCGTGTGGGTTTCCTCCGGGTTCTCCGGTTTCCTCCCACAGTCCAAAAACATGGATCAAGTTAATTGAGTTCTTAAAATTGCCCCACATAGAGTGTGCTTGAGTGAGTGAGTTTGTGCCCAGCGATGGATTGGCGCCCTGTCCTGGGTGTATCTGCCCAGCCCCCGAGACGTTCTCCCCTGGATGGGCATGGGGAACCCCACCGCGACCATAATAGAGGATAAAGCGGGTGATAATGAATGAATGAAAGAGACATTTTTGAATTAATATGTTGCAGTGAATGTGGCAACATGTGACACAGTAAAAACTGAATGACCTGATGCATGTCACTTTTAGTAATTCCACTGTAAACTGATTAAAGAGAACTAATCACTTTGTTCAATTGATTTTTTGTCATTAGGCACTTGCAGTTTTACATCAATTACAAAGAAGTTGTAATTGATTTTGAAATTAAATACAAAATTTTATTTGAAATTGACATTTTAAATGAAATTAAAATTTCTCTTGTACTCCTGACAACACCACGATCTCAATTCGAATATCTGCCTGTGTCACCAACATATCTGTTTGCATAATGGCCCGTCATCTCAAATTAAATTTAGCAAAAACAGATTGTCTCATAATCCCAGTTAAACCCTCAATCCAGTATGACCTGAGCTTCCAAATTGAAACTACAGAAACTTTTGCACAAACTCCAGTTGGTTCAACATTTTGCTGCAAGAATTATCTCCAGGTCTTCATCAATAGGACACATCACCCCAGTTCTCAAAGAGCTCCACTGGCTCCCTGTAAACTACCGAATCCAGTTTAAAATATTATTAGTCACTTTCAGAGCCTTACATGGTCTGGCCCCATTATATATTTCTGATTTAATTACACCATACAGTCCTGCTCGTACCCTCCGATCCTCTTCAGCCGGTCAGCCCACTGTCCCTCTAGTCCGCCTGTCCACTATGGGGTCAAGAGCATTTAACCACTTTGCTCCATCTCTCTGGAACAACACCTCTTTATCCAAATTCGCAATATTGACTGTCTATCAACCTTTAAATCACGGTTCAAAACCCACCTCTTTACAATCGCATATTCCTAATTTTCACTGCACATTTTTCTTTTAACTTTTTTTTAGGTGTCCTTGAGTGCCCTGAAAGACACCATTTACAAATAAAATGCATTATTATTTATTATTATTGACGGCTCCACAATCTCTCCAACCGATTCAGTCCACAAACATGGTTTCACAATAGACTCCCACCTTAAACTCTCTGATCATGTTATCAAAACTGCCCGGGCCTGCAGATTCCTTCTTTACAACATCAGGAAGATCAGACACTTCTTGACTGAACTGTTAGTTCAAGTCATCCTATTCCAGCTTGATTATTGTAATGTGTTGCTTGCCGTTTTCCCAGCTTCCACAATCAGACCTCTACAACTAATTCAAAACTCTGCAGCCCAACTTGTGTTTAACCAGCCCAAGCAAACTCATGTCACTCCATTACTCATTTCCCTCCATTGGCTCCCTGTAGCTGCTGCATTCAGTACAAGACACTGTCTCTGGCCTACAGAACCATTTCTGGATCTTCACCCTCCTACCTTCACTCAATATTTTCAAAATACACTCCGACTCATTCACTTCGCTCCAGTGATGATTGCCTTCTAGTGATTCCACCTCACCGAGGAGTTAATTCTCACTCCGTGGCGTTCACCACTGCAAAATGGTGGAACCATCTTCCCAACTCTGTCCTTAAGGCAGAATCACTAAACAGTTTTAAGAAACTACTGAAGACGCATCTTTTTAACAAATACCTGTTGTAGGAAAAACAAAAGGGGGGGGGGGGCAGGACCAGATAACAATGAGGTTTGATAATTTTACAGTGTAGCTGCTTTTCTTTTTAACTACTGACTTGTAATGTTCTTATTTGTAAGTCACTTTGGATAAATGCGTCTGCTTAATGACTAAATTTAAATGTAAATGTAGTTAAGCAAAAAAACATGTTTTTATGTATCAGCTTTGGTGTGTGTGTTGGGGGTGGGGGGTGCTGGTAAAATATTCTTATTTACATGGTTGATGGGGTTTTGGTGGCCAGTGAAGGAGTCCATGTTTATCCTATTTGGGAATTGAACCCAGGTTCCCCAGCTGTGAGGTGGAAGTAGCAATTGCATCACTGTGTAGGACAAGATCCTGCAGTTTCAGACATTTGGAAGAAATTTGAGATTTTTTTGGAAAACCCACCCAGACATGCAAACATGCAAACTACATAGAAA
>JAFMOD010000781.1:2128481-2139345 GCA_019802435.1 Corydoras maculifer
ATATATCCAAAACTACCATCCTCTGTGCTAGAAGATTTTGGAAGGCATTTCTGTTACTTAAAAGTATAAAAGCAAAAATGTTAATGTGTAAAAATACTGAAGTGCTAGCAGTGCACTTAATTTCTCATCAATGAAAGCAAGTTTTATGACACACACTATTATGAAAAAAGATGCAACAGGTGAGTGTATTTAGTTGTCTCACTCAAAATGTAGGTTGTAACATTGTAACTTTATACCGGTCAGTTTAGTTGAACCCTGGTTTCACTGTTTTTACCTTAATCATTCTTCACACTGTGCAGTAAATCTCAGAAGGCAAACTTGCTGTCCACATGGCAGGTGGTAAACCACTCAAACAGGAGAGCATTAAAAGCCATTAGCAGAAAACAAATACTGCACACATATAACATGACATTGTAGAGAAGCATGGCAGGAGGTCTAACTGGCTGTTTTTATTTTTAATAATTCGCTATGCTGCAAGATAGATATTGCACATGATTTAATGTTTGGATTTGTTTTTAGTATAGTGACAGATGTGGAAGGACTGTAACATTTATTAACTGTTTTGTGATACAGGCAGTTAATGTGTGTGCACTGTTTGTCTGACAATGATACATCAGCAAGGCGGTCTTGAGGCCTTGTGGTTGCTGCGCAGCAGGATATGGCAGGCATTATTACTCTGTGTGTGTGTGTGTGTGTGTGTGTGTGTGTGTGTGTGTGTGTGTGTGTGTGTGTGTGTGTGTGTGTGTGTACTGTTATAAAATGATAAAAGGCTATACAAGTTTATTGGTCATTTTTGCTCCAATGATCTGTGATTTTGTTTAATCTAAAAACGTTGTGCTGCTGATAATCATTAAACTGATTTCGTTTGGGCAGCTACCAATTATTTAAGTATGAATTAACTCGAAGAAGACACACTGCTAATTGTTTTTAAGTTAATATCTATTTCTAGACTTAACTCCATTAACTGATAAGCATATTTCTTTCCCAAATGTTAATAACAACTGTTTGTGTGCTTGTGTAAAGGTAGGATGCCTGGTTTAAGGAATTGTGCTACATGGGCTCCTCTTTTGCTAAAGAGCTCCCGTGTTACATCGTGTGCCAATGGCTATTCACTGGGAATTACAGCACAGCTAACTTACACTAACACTGAAACAGAACCTGTGGAGGGTAATTTTACACATGCATTCTTACCATTTCTACATATATTTTAAAGAACAAACTATCAATGTTGGGGGGGGGGGAAATGTGTGTATATATATATATATATATATATATATATATATATATATATATATATATATATATATATATATATATACATTTATACATTATCTTCCGCTTTATCCTATATTAGGGTCGCGGGGGCTTCCCCATGCCCATCCAGGGGAGAAAGTGTTTCGGGCGCTGGGCAGATACACCCAGGACAGGGCGCCAATCTATCGCTGGGTACACACTCACTCACACAGACACACTCTACTATATGGGGCAGTTTGGAGAACTCAATTGACTTGATCCATGTTTTTAGACTGTGGGAGGAAACCGGAAAACCCGGAGGAAACCCACACGGACACAGGGAGAACATGGAAACTCCACCCAGATGGGGATTCGAACCAGGAATCCCTAGCGCTGAGAGGCGAACGTGCTAACCACTAAGCCACCTTTTTTTAACATAGTTAGATATGAGATAAATACATTACACTACACATCTTGTAGCAGCAAACTGCTACAGCAAACAATATAGAGATGCAATTCTTAAGAGATGAAATTAACACAAAGTCATTTTGAAGTTCGATACTCAGAAGAAGTCTGTTGAATTTGGACTTCTATCTTTTATTATTAGCTCAGTTATATATTTAGACTTTAATAATGGATACACAGTGTAAACCAGTCTTGTTTTCTTGTATAATTTAAGCGATGATTTTGCTTCTTTTCTTGGGGTAGGTGTATTTGTGTACCCTCTAGATGAACATGAGGTTGTAGTTGGCTTTGAGGCTGTCGTCTCTGGAAGGCTGCTGACTGTTGAGCTTCAGAGTCGTGGTAAGATGGAGGAGAGCTGTCCCGATTGCTGCCCACTGCCAGGCTTCCAAGGAAAAGAATGGGTCTGCTGTGGTGGGACAGAACAGGACATTCAGTGTTCCAATGGTGAGACAATTGTTGTTCTACTAAACATTAACATTATACATTATTAACATCAGTGGTTATTATATCACAGGCTTTTAAGTAAAACATTATAAAGTAACATTTAATAACTAACAAACTATAATTCTATCTATCCATCCACCCATCCATCCACCCACCCACCCACCCATCCATCCACCCACCCATCCATCCACCCTTCCATCCACCCATCCATCCACCCACCCATCCATCCACCCATCCATCCATCCATCCATCCATCCATCCATCCATCCATCCATCCATCCATCCATCCATCTTCAGTTAAAACTTGTGCTGAATTGACTTACCTTGTCTTTTACTTTTTGTTCACCTGTTGTTAGGTCACTTTCTGCTAGATGAAGATCTGGAACGGTGTACTTTCATTGTTGAAACAGGGCTAATTGCTTCTATGGAGGTTGTGTCAGTGGTCATCAGCACCACTTTGGAACTCCCGACATTCGAAGATGGTGCAGTGCACTTGATCTACAATACAGTACTAACACCAATTGTAAGATCAAAAATTCAGCCAACCAGAAGTGAGAGTGTGGGAAGATCTGAGGAGATAAGGTAAAGATTTATTTATTATTCATTTATACACTATTGAATGTATCTGAAGTGCTAGCAGTGCACTTAATTTGTCATCAATGAAAGCACGTTTTATGACACGCACTATATGAAAAAAGATTATTTACTTTGTTAACATATGTTAACAGGCTTTGAACCCTATTCTAAATTCACTTGGCTTTAAGTAACTTGTGTTTTTTTGTTAATTCAGTGCCACAAAGTGTTTTGGTGGCATTTCTGGAAAACAGGAGAAGATTCTACAAATGAATGATCAGTGTATTCACTCCATATTCTCCAGTCCTGCAACCAACCTTTCCCCCTATGAGTTCAACTTTCAGCTGTTGGTTCGAGGTGCCTGTCTACTTGCAGGTATTAATTTATTGGGTTTTTGAGAAAAATCTACTTTTATTACCGATGTACTACATATACTGTGCCAATAAATGTAGTTCAATAGTTTACATTATGTAAATAAACACTCTTATTAAGTAACCAATAAACAGAAAACATTTGGAGGCAGAATTCACATTTTAAAAGCTTTACCATACCTAATTTGACAAAAATATTTTAGATTTTACACTAAAACTCATGAATCATAAAATAAAGAAATCAGTTTAAAAATAAAGAATCAGTTAAAACAGCAGTACTCCTTTATTTTGGGAAATTACTTACACCAAATTACACCAAATGTCTCCCATAATATGTTAGTGATGTATGAATTAAACTTCTGCATGTAAATGAAGTAACTTAAAGCAATTATAAACCTTTATACCTTCATATGTGACTTAACCCTCAGGTCTAGAAAGCCCAACTCATGCACTGCGGGCGGATGCAGACCCGGGCGCTTTTTCTGCTTCTGCTACCTACATCACCTTAGCAGAGGAGCATCCCTATGACCGACACCTTGAAATCGTTTTGCATCTGAGTGGTGAGAAATAACTGAACAGTTTGTAGTTGAAGCCAGCTAATCTTTTTTTGTTGTTAATTAATTAATTAATTTATTTATTTTTGATTAACAATTATTGTGTATTGTACCTGTGAATTATTAAGGGGCAGTCATTTTCCTGATTAAAATAGAAGGTCGTTGCTTTTAAAGTGCCAATTTTGAATGTTTTAGAGTTGCCTACAAAAAAAAACATTTTGAAAATCTCATGAGAGTCTAATGCATTTTAAACTGAACTTCACCACAAAACTTATACTTACAGTAAAGCGCAAACCTTGCAAAATGATATAGAGTTTTGTTTTTTTAAAAATGTCTTGAATGGACAAATCAGAGTCCTGAAAACCCAAAAGAAAAATAGATCATTAGGAAATTTGACTAAAGATAGAATAAACACATATTCCCTGATCTAAATATGCAACGCTGTTGGTAAGAAATTGAAATAGACTGATGCAGAAAGAAAAGGTAAACATGCAAAGAACTGAATCTGGGTACCAATTAGTTTTCTATTTTTGTTAAAAAAAATTATTTTCCGAATTAACTTTTTTCCCCATTAATTTTTCATTTAATTTCAAACGGATAGCTCTTTGACAGGTCACTCATTGGCAGCTCATTAGTTAGCACTTTCATCTTATAGAAAACGGTCAGGGTTTAATTTGCAGACATGGTTTCTTTTAGAGCTTGCAACCAAACCTTTCACACCCTAAAACAAAAATGCATGAGCAGTTATGTTAATGGTAATATATTTACAATGGTAATAATGGTAATATTATGTTGATGTGTTCTTGGTCATAATCATTTAATATAATATAACAGTTTTGTTATTCACAGAACCCCATAATCCACTGATCATTCTAGAGAGGGGCAGGCTTACCTTTAATAAGTATGAACAGCAGATCTGTGCCCGTCGTGATTTTATACGTCTTGTTCATAAGGAGGTTGAGCCTGAGAAAAGAGTAAGTTCTTTTTTATGCCATATTTAAAATAATAATAATAATAATAAAGTGTTAATTCTGATTGGCTGATTGGCTGATTGAATGTTTAAATCCATCCATCCATCCATCCATTATCTTCCGCTTTATCCTCTAGTAGAGTCGCGGGGGGGGTTCCCCATGCCCATCCAGGGTATAACGTTTCGGGCGCTTGGCAGATAGACCCAGGACAGGGTGCCAAACCATCGCTGGGCACACACTCAATTACACAGACACACTCTATATGGGGCAATTTTGGAGAACTCAATTGACTTGATCCATGTTTTTGGAACCCGGAGGAAACCCACGAGGACACGGGGAGAGCATGGAAACTCCACCCAGATTGGGATTTGAACCGGGAATCCCTAGTGCTGAGGAGAGGTGAACGTGCTAAACACTAAGCCACCATGCCACCCTTAAATGTTTAAATGTTTAGGTAAAATATCCTATGGATGAATTATTTGCAACTATTTGCAAATGTGTTACAGTTACACATTTAATCATGTTTTAATTTGACTGTATCAGTTTCTTCCTATGTGAGGTCATGTTACAGTTTAACTGTGCTTAACAGTTCTCTGTGTTCTCTTTAGCTCGAGTTTATGAGGAAACGTTATCATAAGGATGTTTTAAGTAACCCAGTGCTGATGCTGAACTTTTGCCCAGATTTGATGTTTGAACCTCACGAGCTTCAGCAGTCTAGCAGAGAGATTCTGTTTCTTGTTGACTGCAGCTCCAACATGACACAGCACAGTATGAAGAAAATCAAGGTAAAAGATTATCTCTCTCTCTAATTTTACTCTTTATGAAAATTTATTTATTGGAAAAACTATTCTGTTTGCTCCCAAATAGGAAGGAATGCTAGTAGTCATTAAGAGCCTCCCACACAGCACAATGGTAAACATGGTCAGCTTTGGATCCACTGTAAAGACTCTGTTTTCCTTCAGCAAACCTTGTACTGATGTAAGTGCTGTCACCTTAGTTGCTCTGTTTTATAGTTTTTTTTTTCTCCTGATTTAATTCTTTCATTAAATTTGGTAATATAGTTTCTTTTTTTTTGCAAGAAATGGCATGTCATTCCAAACATCATGTCTTAGTGCAAAGTATTTCTGACTATTATTTTAAATCATTTAAAGTACAAAAGTGACACAAGGTAACAGAACAGTTCTGATATACACTTTGTCAATCAGTATACACTTTGTACTGAAATGAATGCAGCTAAGTTACGGGGAAAGATTCATCTAAAAATATATAACAAAAACACATTCTGTACACTATATATTTAAGGTTGGTACTATAACTGCTTTAAAAATGTTTATGATTAAACAACTGATAACTAAAGAGTGAGAGAGAGAGAGAGAGAGAGAATAGAAAATATAGAACAGAAAAAAAATCTTATTTTTTAGTCATTCTTAATAACTTTTGTTTTGCGGGGCTTAAGGCAAGATGAAATTCACAATTTCCCCTTGAACAAAACAGGTCACAGAGCTGACTTTATTTAACACTTAATGTGTGAGGTGGTGGCTTACTTGCAAGCGACCTTTTGTGCTGATGACCATGTCCTGCTTGTAACAGCTGGTTTCCATGGCAGCGCAGTATCAGATTTTACCTGTACCAAGGTTGTCCCGAACAAACACTACATAAAAACATGCAGCCATCTGGTGACCTGCTTGACATTTAACATCATGGAGTAGCCAGTTTATATTTGTTCATGATGATTTCACTATTTAAACAACCTTATATTTTACTTGTGTTGTCATTTTTATTTGCATAGTTTTCTAAATGTGAAGATTATTTGCACCAACAGAAAAAAGATTCATCTCTGGATGAATGGATTATAACACTACAGAATAATTTGGTTATTTGTACCTTGAGTGAAAAGCACCATGTGCACTACTCCAAAACATATCACAATAAATCCAAATCACTGTCTGATCGCACAAAGGCCTTTCTGGGTTATTTCTGGGATTGTAATTAAAAACCTGCTAATATGTTCTTTAGATCACATTGTTAATACTTTGTTGGTTTTTGGTGTGTGTGTGTGTGTGTGTGTGTGTGTGTGTCTGTCTGTCTGTCTCTATGTGTTTGTGCATCTGTGTGTGCGTGCATGCGTGCTTGTGTGTGTGTGTGTGTGTGTGTGTGTGTGAGTGAAAGAGAGAGAGAGAGAGAGAGATTTATGGATATAATGCTTGCAAACCTCCCAACTTCTGAAACTCCCTCCCACCAGACATCCGTAACATCAATTCTCTTCCTCTTTTTAACTCTAGACTCAAAATAGCCTTTTCGTTGTGATTATCAATCTACTGTACAATCCCTAGTGCTGAGAGGCGAACGTGCTAACCACTAAGCCACCGTGCTGCCATATTATTATTATTATTATTATTATTATTGTTAAAGGCACGGTGGCTTAGTGGTTATCACGTCCGCCTCTTAGCACTAGGGATTCCCGGTTCGAATCCCCATCTGGGTGGTGTTTTCATGTTTTCCCTGTGTCTGCGTGGGTTTCCTCCGGGTTCTCCAGTTTCCTCCCACAGTCCAAAAACATGGATCAAGTCAATTGAGTTCTCCAAAATTGCCCCCTATAGAGTGTGTCTGTGTGAGTGAGTGTATGCCCAATGATAGATTGGCGCCCTGTCCTGGGTCTATCTGCCCAGCGCCCGAGACGTTCTCCCCTGGATGGGCATGGGGAACCCCACCACGACCCTAATAGAGGATAAAGCGGAAGATAATGAATGAATGAATGAAAAAATGAATTATTATTAAAATCACAAAAAACACTTTTATTTCTGTTATTATGTGAAGAAAAAAACTAAGCTTAAAACTGTGTATTAATTTACCAACCAAAGAAATGGTTGGTAATATTTTAATAAATAAATAAGTAATCTTTGTCTGTTGATTTCTAAGGTTACGGTAGGCCAGATTTTGGAATATGTGGAAAAATTGCATACAGATTTAAGTATCAGTAACCTGTTGGCAGCACTGTCTTGGGTGTACCGTCAGGCTGCTCATCGTAGCTGCCCTCGACAGATCTTCATCTTCACTGATGGACCACTCTGTAGTGTTGGGCAAGTGCTGGAGCTTGTCAGGAGGAACGCCTTTAATGGCAGGTAAACAGGGCTATAACCCCCCTGCCACCTTAATAAATGATTATTAATGATTCAATATGCTTGCCATATAATAATATCAATAAAAACACTTTAATATAAATATCATCATAAAATGTTATGAGAGGCTTCCAAACTTTGAGTTTTATTGCAGTTTGTTTTGACGTAGGCTTTTGTGTACAGTATTAAAAAATAACTCGAATAAAAATGATAAATGTTTATTCTCCTGCCTGTGTGGAATACCTGACCGATAATTAAGAAATGATGATGTATGTAGGTGTTTTGGCCTGGGAGTTGGGTCACGAGCCTGCAGAAGACTTCTCCATGGTGTGGCTCAGCTGACTGGTGGACGAGCAGAGTTTCTGAGTGAAGATGAGCGTTTTCAACCAAAGGTTAGCTAAATACCCTCTTTATTAATTCAAAATAAACGTAAAGCAAATAAATTGGCATAATATAATATAAGCTACTGTTATTCAATTATTGTGTGGAATGAAATAATGGCAATAATTCATTACCTCTAGAAAATAAATAATAATAAGTTAAAAACAAACAAACCCCTTTTTTATTTACAAAATGTGATAATCTGCCTTAATTAAGAAAAGTAAGCATTTGCAGATTCTGAGAAAAGTAAAGTAATTCATTAAAATTTGCAGAAAGTGGAAATTTGACTGATTTGTTTGGGGCAGTTAGTAAGAATTCAAATCAATATTTATCATATTTTAATTTTAAAAACTCTTCATTTATATAAATAGGTGATCTATTTTATGTAAATCATTGTACAATTCATAATTTTGGCTTAATAAATGTGTTAAATCCTCTCAGACCACATTTAATTTCAATTAAAACTTTCAACTTTTCAATAAATTGCAGAGACACATGTTACCTGTAGAAACTCTATTGTATTCTGATGTATTCTTTCACATTCTTATAAAAAAATGATTTTTTTGCAATGATTTATTATCTACGTATTTGCACTTATAGAATGTTTTTTCTTTCTGACTAATACATGAATTCTTGCATCTAATGTAGCTAATAAAGTGTCTGAAGAAAGCTCTGGAACCTGCAATTACAGATGTACGTGTTGACTGGTATGTGCCGGACAACATTGAGGCTCTTCTCTCACCCAATGAGATCCCTCCACTTTATCCAGGCAACCGGCTGATTGGCTACTGTACTCTCTATGATATTTCTGCATTCAAAGTTAAAAACACCAGTGTAAGTCGGCTTACTGTGAGGTTAAGTTTGTGTGTAGTTGTGTTTGTTCGTGTGTTGTGTACTATGTAGTTTTCCAGCATCTTTTAATGTTTCACATTATCTTCCGCTTTATCCTATATTATATGCCCATCCAGGGGTGAACGTTCCGAGCGCTGGGCAGATACACCCAGGACAGGGCCCCAATCTATTGCTGGGCACACACTTACACGCACAGACACGCACACAAAAACACTCTACATGGGGCAATTTGGAGAACTCAATTGACTTGATCCATGTTTTTGGACTGTAGGAGGAAACCGGGGAACCCGGAGGAAACCCACGCGGACACGGGGAGAACATGGAAACTCCACCCAGATGGGGGTTCGAAACGGGAATCCCTAGTGCTGAGAGGCGAACATGCCACCGTGCCGCCCTGTTTCACAATATTCATTCATTCATTATCACCCGCTTTATCCTCTATTAGGGTCGCGGTGGGGTTCCCCATGCCCATCCAGGTGAGAACGTTTCAGGCGCTGGGCAGATAGACCCAGGACAGGGCGCCAATCCATCGCTGGGCACACACTCACTCACACAGACACACTCTATATGGGGCAATTCGGAAAACTCAATTAACTTGATCCATGTTTTTGGACTGTGGGAGGAAACCGGAGAACCCGGAGGAAACCCACGCGGACACGGGGAGAACATGGAAACTCCACCCAGATAGGGGTTTCGAACCGGGAATCCCTTGCGCTGAGAGGCGAACGTGCTAACGACTAAGCCACCGTGCCGCCCGTTTCACATTATAACTTTTAAATTAACAATAAAATTTTGAGTAAAATGCACATATCAAGAATATCGAGAAATGTTGAAATAAAAAAAATTTATGCATAATCACATAGTTTTTAATAGAAATGTTGACTTTGAGGCACGAATATAAAAATTACTCCGTAAAATATGTATTATTTATTGTAAAATAATTGGCTTTTTAAAAATTATTGGATTTTGGACAATTTTTATCATAACTGATTTATGTTATTCACTTTTTTTTTTTTTTAGCTCTAATTACTTTAATTCATTTTAGACAGAAGTTGTACTTCTCTTTTGTATTTACAGTAAATAAGTTACAACTTTGGGTTTTATTAATATTAGATTAAGAGCCAAGGCAGTGGATCAGTGCATTGTGGTTCCCTGGGGTCAGTCTTTGAGCTCTCCGCTGGATCCGAGCTGCTTCACCCACTGGTTTCAACAGCCCAAAGAATAGGAGGTGAAGATGACATAGAAGATGCTCTGAGAGAAATTTCACATGAAATTTTCTCTGAGTTCTACAGTGCACCAGATTCAGAAAACATTGGCATCTCGGGTAAAACACATAACTCTTACTTCTTACCTCTTAATTAACTTCAATGAAACACATTGTTTTAATTAAAATGGTGTCAGTGTATGAAAGCTTATTTATGTTACATTTGGACTCAATCCATCCATTCATTCATTATCTCCTGCTTTATCCTCTATTAGGGTTGCGGGGGGTTCCACATGTCCATCCAGGGGAGAACGTTTCGGGCGCTGGGCAGATACACCCAGGACAGGGCGCCAATCTATTGCTGGGCTGGACTTAATTTCCTATTTTGAAAAGTAGAACTAGGGATAAAAATGTATAAACTTGATCCAGTTCTAAGAAAAAGAAAAAAATTAAAAGTCTAAAAATACAGTGGGTTGCAAAAGTATTCATACCCCTTGAACTTTTCCATATTTTGTCACATTACAACCACAAACATAAATATATTTCACTGGAATTTAATGTGAAAGACCAACACAAAGTGGTATACAATTGTGAAGTGGAATGAAAGTTATACATGAATCAACAATTTTTTTACAAATAAAAAACTGAAAAGTGCGATGTGCAAAATTATTCAGCCCCCCTGAGTCAATACTTTGTG
>JAFMOD010000781.1:2139497-2157211 GCA_019802435.1 Corydoras maculifer
GGGCTGAATAATTTTGCACATCGCACTTTTCAGTTTTTTATTTGTAAAAAAATTGTTGATTCATGTATAACTTTCATTCCACTTCACAATTGTATACCACTTTGTGTTGGTCTTTCACATTAAATTCCAGTGAAATATATTTATGTTTGTGGTTGTAATGTGACAAAATATGGCAAAGTTCAAGGGGTATGAATACTTTTGCAACCCACTGTATATAGTCCTATGTTCTAAAACTAACAATTTTTGTTGTCAGGAGTTTATGGCGTCCTTCTGCTTGAACCTTGTCTTGTGTTTTTGCCCTGGTTTAGTTTACATTTTAGTTAAGTATATTCATAACTTGTTTCTGCGAATGGGCAAACAATACCACAATATGAACGGCTTTTAAAAAAATATAAAAAAAAAGAAGTTTTAAAATAAGATTATCTGTTCTCACACTAGGACAAAGGTTTGATTTCCAAACAGTGCAGACATGATTCTTTTCTCATGCCATCTGCATGTTCATCTTATGTCCGTTTAAGTATTATACAAAGATTCTATTAGACAAACTGGTAATAAGACTGTACTCCAAATATAAACATGATTGCCAGTGTGTCCCTACAATTTATAAGTATTAATATTAGCAGAGGGCGGCACGGTGGCTTAGTGGTTAGCACGTTCGCCTCTCAGCGCTAGGGATTCCCGGTTCGAATCCCCATCTGGGTGGAGTTTCCATGTTCTCCCCGTGTCTGCGGGGGTTTCCCTCCGGGTTCTCCGGTTTCCTCCCACAGTCCAAAAACATGGATCAAGTTAATTGAATTCTCAAAATTGCCCCGTTTAGAGTGTGTCTGTGTGAGTGAGTGTGTGCCCAGCGATGGATTGGCGCCCTGTCCTGGGTCAATCTGCCCAGCGCCCGAGACGTTCTTCCCTGGATGGGCATGGGGAACCCCACCGCGACCTTAATAGAGGATAAGCGGGAGATAATGAATGAATGAATATTAGCAGAGCAGTTTAGTAAAAATGTTCAGTTTAATATGAATCATGACTTTCTCTGTTTTGTATTCTTTATTAAGTGTTTTGTTTTAAAATATATATGTTTTGTTATTAAAAGCAACTGATCAAGATTCTACTGGATCTAATCTACGATGGCGGATGCAGCAGACATCCTATATTCAGGAGCAGTATACACTAACACGGTGCTCTGTGGGCAGTGAGAGGAGTGTGTTTCCATCCCTCTCTTCTCCAAATGAGTGTCTCTCTCTAAGCATTGATGCAACATCTCTTCCCCATGGTCTGGAAAGAGTGGAGCCACAACCGAGTAATGCTCTTACAAGATGGGAGACATCGTGGCAACAAAACATGACCACAACTTTATCGAATGATTCAGATTCTCGGAAGGTGAGAATGTGGAATGATGTTCAAATCATGTGGACTGTAACAATATAGCAGGGCTTGCAAAGCTGCCCTAAAAATATCTGAATCATTATTAGATTAGATTAGATTAGATTAGATTAGATTAGATTAGATTTTATGTAAATTTTGTCCATGAAAAATTCAGTTATTTCATATGGTCTGATCTCTTCCTTTCACAATCCGTGTTTTCCCCGGTTATACTGCTTCCAGATGTGTTTTTTCCTATTAAAGCATTTAACCAATCACATTTCAGCATCATTTGTTGCCACTGTTAAAGAATACCGCATAAGGCCTTCACTATCAGTTCTGCAAACTGGGAGCATAAAATAAGTCTTATCAGATTTTATAATCAGATTTTGAGTTGGGAACCACAAGGCCCACTAGTGTTAAATTAGCATATTCACATCTTTTGATTTTAATACACAGAGAGTTTATGGCTTCAGTCCAGCAGACATTTTCAGTGAAATAAAATGTATTACAGAAATACAACTCGATTTTTAGCATTAGAAAATGACTTTTTGATAAAACTGAACTCTTTTTGTGAAAATATGAGGATGGATTTTGTAAACAAATAATTAGGATTTAATCAGGATTTTTGTTGAGTGTTATTTTCCTAAATAATCCTGCAATCTATTGAAGTTCATTCATTCATCATGTCCCGCTTATCCTCTATTAGGGTCGCGGTGGGGTTCTCCATGCCCATCCAGGGGAGAACATCTCGAGCGCTGGGCAGATAGACGCAGAACAGGGCGCCAATCCATCGCTGGGCACACACTCACTCACACAGACACACTCTATAGCGGGCAATTTTGAGATCTATTGAAGTTATTGTTGGTTATTTTCTATAAGTGTTATAGCTGTAGACACAGTAAATGGAGACTTTTTTTCAGTCAAGGTATTTATTCTTGCAACATGTGTTAACTATCTACGATCCACTGCATTTCTGCATAATAAGTTGTTTTTTTATAGCCATAAAATAGTTATTGACAGGTGGATTGATTTAGACAGAGCATTACTGACATATTTTTTGTCAAATTGACAAGTTTTATTAAATTAAGAATACTTTATTTTAATAATATCATGTATTTATTTATTTATGTTTGTGTTCAGGTTGTCCGACCATTAGACAGTCAGGAGTCTGTTTGCAGACAAAAGGCTTTAGCCCGTGCTGCTCTGGTCGGCCGAAGTTTTTCTTCCCCACAGGGTGAACTGGACATGCACCGCCTGAGGAGGGCACTGGAGAGAGTCTCATATGAGCAGGCAGTTGGTGGCAGATTAGAAGAGAATGACACAGAGATACATGATATACAACAAGAGGTGTTGTCTCTGACAGTTTCGAGTGAGTGTTTTTATTTTTAGAAAAAATTCTATAATTACATACAAATTATTATTATTATTATTTTTGAATGAAACAATGATTAAGGTAATAATTGCATGGTCACAAAATATTACCTTTCATTCTATACACAGACTCTTTCTCTATCCATCCGTCATCTTCCGCTTTATCCTCTACTAGTGTCGCGGGGGGGGTTCCCCATGCCCAGGAGAAAACGTTTCGGGCGCTGGGCAGATACACCCAGGACAGGGTGCCAATCTATCACTGGGCACACACTCACTCACTCACACAGACACACACACAAAAAAACACTCTATATGGGGCAATTTGGAAAATTAAATTAACCTAGATCCATGTTTTTGGACTGTGGGATGAAACCAAAAAACCCAGAGGAAGCCCATGTGGACACAGGGAGAACATGGAAATACCACACAGATTGGGATTCACAGGAATCCCTAGTGCTGAGGGGCAAATGTGCTAACTATTAAGCCACCGTGCCGCCCACATTTTCACTAATCTTCTTTTATTATTTTAGGTGATCTTCTTTTTGCAGCATCACCACTGGACTTGGACGGTTTCACAGTCCCTGAAAATCTGTTTGCACCTGCTCCAGTAAACTTTAATTTTGTATAGAAAAATATGAATAAAATTGCACATATATCAGATGACTGCCACATTTAATATCAGTCTACCCAGGTAATTTGCCGCTCTGTCATTCATGGCTTGCTGGGATCAAAACCAGTGTCCTGGGAGGTTAGTGTGGACCTGTCTGTCCTCTGGACCCCAGAAGAAGAGGCCTCACATGATGGTTGGGATGAGATTGTTCATCAGCTGAGTGCCCGGTCTATTATCAGAGACTTTGAGAACATGGCTGAAAAGGACACACATATAGAACATGCTGAAAAACAAAGTAAGAATGATGTGTTCATGAGGTGTTAAAAACAACAGCTATATCCATCCATTTATCCATTATCTTCCGCTTTATCCTATATTAGGATCGCGGCGTGGTCCCTTTGCCCATCCAGGGGAGAACGTTTCGGGAGCTGGGCAGATACACCCAGGACAGGGTGCCAATCTATCGCTGGGCCAACAGACACGCACTCATACACAATCTATATGGGACAATTTGGAGAACTCAATAGTGCTAGCCACTCAGCCACCGTGCCGTCCTTACAACAGCTATAGTTCTTGCAAAATATACACAGTAGAACAAATCCTTAATTCTGAGTTCGAGCCCTGCCAGTCTTGATTCAATTGTATTTCGTTTAACTAAATTGTTTTTTTATATTTCTTATTGACACGTCTGTTTCTTCTTTTTTCCTTACGAAAGTTTCATCTAAACGATGCAGGCTTAAGGCTACCCAGACAAGCAAGAGCTGTGGAATAATCAGCATGTACACGGCTTTTAATTCCACCGATGCCAGTCTGAGCAAAAGATTTTCAGAGTCTACTCTCAAGCAACACATCGGTATTCACGTTTCTTTTTTACACACATGACTGTGTAAATGATTTAGTCATTTAGAAGAGGCTTTCATCCAAAGCAACTTAAAAATGAGAGAACAACACAAGTCAGTAGTTAAGAAAACCATCTAGAATTATCAAACCTGTTGTTTCTTGAAGATGTTAAGTGACTTAAGCCTTATGGACAGAGTAAGCGAAGATCACCTAGTGGTGGTGAATCATACAGAGTGAGAACTGGCACCAATCTGGGGGGGGGGTCCCCATGCCCATCCATGGGAGAATGTTTCGGGCGCTGGGCAGATACACCCAGGACAGGGCGCCAATCTATCGCACACACTCATTCACTCAGTCACACACACAAACACACTCTACATGGAGAAATTTGGACAATTGACCGTGATCCATGTTTGTGGACTGTGGGAGGAAACTGGAGAACCCAGAGGAAACCCACACGGACATTGGGAGAACATGAAAACTTCACCCAGATTGGAATTCGAACCGGGAATCCCTAGCGCTGAGAGTGGAACGTGGTTACCACTAAGCCACCATACCGCCCTATATAAATCAGTTATCATAATAAATATATTTTAATATATTGATGAATGTTTTACACATAAAAAATGTGCTTTAAATTACTGAAATTGATTAAATGTTCAGTTAAAACAAATCGTTTTAGTAGTCACTTGTTTTAGAAAACAAAATGTTAAATTTTGTAATACATCCTTTTTCGATTTTAAGCTTGTAGTTTGATCATTTTAAGTTATCTGAGTGGCCTTTCTTTTGAATTTGAGTGTCCAATCAGAATTTACATCCATCCATCCATTATCTTCTGCTTTATCCTCTATTAGGGTCGCGAGGGGGGGGGGGGGAGAGTTTCCCATGCCCATCCAGGGGAGAACGTTTCGGGCACTGGGCAGATACACACAGGACAGGGCGGCAATCAATCGCTGAGCACACACTCACTCACACAGACACACTATATGGGGCAATTTGGAGAACTCAATTGACTTGATCCATGTGTTTTGACTGTGGGAGGAAACCGGAGAACCTGGAGGAAACCCACGCGGACACTGGGAGAACATGGAAACACCATCCAGATGGGGATTCAAACCGGCAATACCTAGCACTGAGAGGCTAACATGCTAACCACCGTGCCGCTTAATCAGAATTTCCATTTAAAAGAATTTAATTTAATTCATCTAATGCATGTATGGGTAGGTGGTAATACGAATCTGAACACTACTGTATTTGCATACAACATATGCTCTACACTGTGGACAACATATGGACAACATATGCTCTACACTGTGTCTAAGCATAAAGTTATTTTAAAAGTATGGCATTATTAACATGGGTTGTGTTGTATAAGGTGTTCATTCTAGAACCAGACAGACTAGCAGCAGAAGACCAAGGACATTCTCTGGACCCAGATGCAGACCATCCAGCAGAGATAATGAGGAAATAATTGATGCACAAACCTGCAGAGGTAATGCATTTACCGTTATACTGCTGATGCACTTAATCTGAATAAAACACGAGTAAAAAAATTGTATGATTACTGGCTTATTATTATTATTTTTTATTATGTAAATGTGTATCATCTTTTCAAAGACAGAGACAACACTCCGGCTTCTCCAAGCAGCCAAGAATCTTTGGATAGCAGTAAGTAGAAAAGAACTGACCCAGGTAGGAGAGGAAATGAGTGAGTAGGACATTAAAGACCCTAAGTGTATGAACATGACACGATTTGAAAACATTTAATGAACTAAATACTGACTTGGTATTAGTTTTAGAATTAAAGTAAATTAGAATATAAATATTAATACTTAATAAAAATGGTCAGCTAAAAGCAGTCATTGAAATATTTCTGCAGTAAAATGACATAAAAGAAAAACAGTCTAGCTATCGACAAAGTCAGGATACTAATTACTCATGTACTTAGAGCTCCTGAAAATCCTTTGCAAGCAATAAATATTGCTTCTGGGTAACAGACAGAACCTGTTACTTTCTGCTCTGAGACAAGGCTGTTTTCATTATTTAATAAACTTGTTTAAAATTCTCTACACTGCTTATAATAATAATAAAAAGTTAAGTTACTTATGTTGTTTTTTTTAGGTGGCAGTGCTTATTCTGCCAGTGTGTCTGCCGCTTTGCCCAGAACACAACGTTCTATTGAAAGCAGATCCACGGAGAGCTTCTTTAGCTCCAGGTTGGAATTATTTGTTTAGTTAAGCAACATATGTGAACTACCAATTAATATGTTTGGAATTGAGGTTATTGAAGTGGCTTAGTGTTTAGCAGGTTTGCCTCTCAGCGCTAGGGATTCCCAGTTTGAATCCCAATATGGGTGAACTTTCCATGTTCTTCCCGTGTCCGCGTGGGTTTCCTCCAGGTTCTCCGTTTTCCTCCCACAGTCCAAAAACATGGATCAAGTAATTTGAGTGTGTATGTGTGAGTAAGTGTGTGCCCAGTGATAGATTGGCACCCTGTCCTGATTGTATCTGCCCAGCGCCCGAAACGTTCTCCCCTGGATGGGCATGGGGAACCCCCCCGCAAATCTAGTGGAGTATGTGACACTTCGTCACAATAACATTATCAGCTAGGTTGAAAAAAAATTTATTCCAACATTATCATATGGAACCCTTTTGCTGTCAGCTAAAGAAAAAAAAAGATTCTTGTGTATAATATTTGTTCTGCTTTACAAATGAATTCACTTTCTTTTAACCCCCTTCCTTTAGTTTTGCAATCAAAATAGAAATACACATGCCTTAAGTTATTCTCAGCTGAAACCCCAGGGAGGGGTATATATAGTCCACGTCCACCCTTAAGATAGCACTGTACTTGCTGTTTGGCCATGTGCACAGAAGCCTAGAGAGGCAATGTGTTATTATTCTTTATTATGTAAGCCGCTATCACAAGATAACAAGATTTGTTATCTCATGATAACGACTTTAAAAAAATAATAACCCATGTTCTCTCAGGGCTTCTGTACAAACAACCACATGCATCATAAATGTAACTGTTTACATACTTTCCTATGTGCCGTATATTATCTGTGCCATATATACCATCCAGAAAAGGGCAGACTAGAGTACACTGACCATAAATAACCTCCAGATTAACATGATGTAAACACTTGCATACATTACCCTATTGATCATTTTGTGATCAACAAAAAAAAATGTTGAAAGTGATGCCTGTAGGTGGTAAAGCTGTTGGAATTTACCCACAGCTGCACCTGATGCTGCTAAATGTCTGTACTGCCCCATTAGTTGTGGGTGTACTGCACCTTGTGTACACTTAATGTTCATTTCTGAGGATGAGGCCAAATGGACACAATGACATTCAAAGCTGTCGTCACACATACCTGGATGTGTAGGTATAAATGCAATATAGTTTATAAAACTTGATCATTTTTTTAATCAACAACACTGAACTAAATGATGTTGCAGCAAAATTTTAAAAATCACATTATCCTATTGTTGGCTAAAAGAATTACTGTCGGTTTGCAATAACGATGAAACTTGTGAATTACTCCCCTTAACTAGATCCTGTGTTCAGAAAAGAATACTAATGAAGGTCTAGAGGGGGAACCAAAGCTATCTTTAATTTTATTTTAACAAGTGGATGCGGTCTTAATCTTGTTTCTGAATTTAATTGTGTTTGTGAATTTGTGTGACAGATTTAATCTCGGCAGACTGAGGACCAGCCACAGTATAGGAAGACAAACTCCTCTTAAACCCCAGTGTTTATCTGCTGAATCTGACTCCCTTACAGCCTCCCATTCACCTGATTACCTGATGCTGGTGAGAGAATCATGAGTATCCTACGACACTCACCTTACCTATTCAACTAACACCTTACCTATATTACTTATTACATGGAAAACAGACTGCCTTCATACCAAATGTATATACAAATCCTATTCCAGAGAAGTCAGGACACGTTTGAATTTTTTAAAAGCTAAAAACTTTTTTTGAAACATTTTTTGAATCAAAATACACAATCAAAATAAATCTGGGCAAGAGAAAAGACTGCAAAGGTTATAGTAATGCTGTTCTAAAATGTTGTATGTCTTAAATGTAAGGACATGGACATATAAGATTCAAATAAGTATACAAGTATCCACTCAAGGCTT
Organism: Corydoras maculifer; assembly: GCA_019802435.1. Taxonomy (NCBI): domain Eukaryota; kingdom Metazoa; phylum Chordata; class Actinopteri; order Siluriformes; family Callichthyidae; genus Corydoras; species Corydoras maculifer. The sequence goes on from JAFMOD010000781.1 coordinate 2,147,822, forward strand.
AGCCTTTGTAATCAAGGCTGTGCGGTGGTCACCACTTAGTTCAAAACTTCTATTATCAAGTTTTTGATATTAAAAGATAATTCAGGGAGTCCAAAAAATCTAAATGCTTAAAAGCCAAGAGCAGTAACCGTTTTTGAAAGTTTGGGACCAAAAAACCTAAACAATAACATTTTAATTACAATTTTAAAGAGCTCGAGCTTTTCTGGATTTGGGTTTTGTGTATTTAGATATAGTACCTGTTTGGACACACTTCCACTTATTGTCTATTTAAATTTATTTGACTTTGTAGTTCTACAATTCCAGACTGTAGTCCATCTGTTTGTATGTACCATACTGTGTACGTCCCCTTTACTCTGTTCTCTTATGGCCAAGACCCCAATAGTAGCCCCACAGAGTAGGTATTATTTGGTTGGTGCATTATTATCCCAGCAGTGTCACTGAGGTGTTTAAATGAAACTACAGCAGCACTGCTGCACTAAACCCCCTCATCACATCAGTGTCACTGCATAACTGACAAACAATCCACCAAATGATACCTGTTCTGTGATGCTCCTGACCAAAAGAAAACAGAGAACCAACAGGGGACTAACAAAGAAAACAAGAAAACAGATGTACAGTCTTTAACAAAGCCCATCTATATAGTAAGTTGAGAAAATTTGCAATGGAGCAAAAATGAGGTGTGTCCAAACGTTAAAGTGGTATTATATATATATATATATATATATATATATATATATATATATATATATATATATATATATATATATGCACTTTGTAATTCTATTATAATGGATTTAAATGTTGTTTTTTAGTTGCGTCTCCAGTTGGCTTCAGGGGCGTTTCTGCTTTCTGAATCTTTTTCCGAGTGCGTTCACATTCAACTGAATCGTCTGAAGAGAGTTTCTCCTTATCTGATCCACCGCAGTAGTTTGAGCCCACCATATCACTGCATCTCTCCCACCTCCACACGCAATATTGCCACCTACAAGTCTGTTGATCAAAGTACCTCCTATCCACCTCAGGCACGTTTGGGACATTCCTACACTACTGATCCTCTCACAGTGCTTTTTGAACGTCACAGCTCAGAGAAGAGTCCTTTGGAGCCTATGGGTGGAGTCACACAAGCAGACAGTGGCCGTGGCTCAGAAACTGACATATGTGAGGAGCCCGAGCTGCAGGGGGAGGAGCTGGCACAGCTGGATTTGGAGAGTTCGAGCTGGGCCACTGCTGTGGCTTTGGCCTGGCTTGAACACCACTGTGCAGGCTTCTTTGTAGAATGGGAGCTTGTCGCTGCAAAAGCTGAATTCTGGCTCAAGTGTCAATCGCTTCCAGAGGGTATGGACCTGATCGGGCTAAAGGCGGCTGCAAGGCAGTTGTTCCTGCTGCTGCGCCATTGGGATGAAAACCTTCAGCTCAATATGCTCTGCTACAACCCAAATTACATGTGATATAAATATCATCAGGAATGATGGGCACTTGAGTTGACATAAATTTCACTGAACATCCATCCATCCATTATCTTCCGCTTTATCCTCTACTAGGGTAGGCGAGAAGGTTTCGGGCGCTGGGCAGATACACCCAGGACAGGGCGCCTATCGCTGTGCACACACTCACTCACACATACACACTCTATATGGGTTAATTTGGAGAATTCAATTGACTTGATCCATGTTTTTGGACTGTGGGAGAAAACCGAGAACCCGGAGGAAACCCACGTGGACACGGGGAGAACATGGAAACCCCATCCAGATGGGGATTCGAACCGGGAATCCCTAGTGCTGAGAGGCAAACGTGCTAACCACTAAGCCACCGTGCCGCTCCACTGATCATTTGTGGGTAAAATGTCCCTGAAATGTCTCAGACTCAGAAGTATTTCTGCAGGACATTTTTAAAAAATAACTGACAGGTAGCTACTATGTGCCAAAATAGGTTATACTGAAGTATTCATGGACAGAATGACATCAATTAAACATTTCAGCATTTTAGAATTACTATTTTTAAAATCAAACTCACAAAAAACAATATACATTCTCTCTCTCTCTCTCTAATTTACAATTTTAAATGCTTTATATTATTTTTCCGTTGCTACAGGAAAATCCTTTATACTGAATATTCTTTTACTTTTTCTTTGGTTCTAAATCTATGGTTCTGATCCAATTTTCAAATAATTTATTAAAAATATCTAATTAAAAAATCTTTTATTTGAGAAATTCCAGTTTGGAAAACATCACTCTCTTGGCACATTTGAGAAATAAGTTATCAGAAGATGTATATGTAAAAACATATGTACACTTTATTGGCAAAAATATTGCAACATATACACATGGAAGGTCAAAAGGTTGTTTGAGATTTTTGTTTTAAATGAGAAGCCTTACGTTTAAAAAAAAAAAAAAAAAAAAAAACAGAAATCCATGAATCACAGTCGTGTTTGGGTCCATTATGATTGTACACAATTTGTCTTACAATAAGGTCCAAACACTTCAGAGAGGTTTTTTATTATTTTTCCCATTACAATAAGCATCAACAACTCTGCTGAATTCTCAAAGTTTTTGAACATGCCTTAACACATTTTTAGCATCATGTATTGTTATTAGACTTTATTAGATCACTGATCTTCAAATAAGACGGTGAATTCACTCACACCTGATCGTCATGCCATTTACCAAGCTAATTACACCTTTAATTATCTGTAATATTAAAGGTTTACTTCTGCCCCTTGAATGTGTAATAATAAAAACATATTTGCTCAATAAATAATCAAGTTTAAAATGTTTGATTTGCTTCTTTTTATCAACTTGTTTTTAAAAAATCTGATAATTGTATATTTTTTTGTATGTTGTATATTTTTTATATTTTTTTGTTTGCAAAAAAAATAAAGAATTAAAATACCATCATAAATTTAAAGGTAGTTATATATTTTCAAATTAATAATTTAACATTTTAAATGTACTTAACCTTGAACTGAACTTTATATTCAAAGGTCTTTTTGATAACCTGGAGTTTAACAGACAATACTTGAAAATTAGTTAAATAAAATTGGTTTTACATCTCATTTGTGAATTTATTTTTTTTTCTTTCAAACAGTCATGCAAACAAAGAAATACACCAAGTATATGAGAACCCTCTCACAAATAACACATTTCACACCAAAGAAAAACCCAAAGTAACTAAAATCTATAGAGGATGCCTAATTTTATTCTCCATTTAAAACAAACAAAAAAAAATAAAGCAAACTAAACACAATGCAAAAACAATTCTGAGCTTCATACTTAATGGCAAAATCCTGAAGACACAAACACAGGAGCACCGGCTGTGCAAATGAAGGCTATTTGATCTGCCGATGAGCTAGATGAGTCACAAACAGTATGAAGCTTTGTTCGGTTATCAAGAAATTGCGGAAATAAAAGCACCCAAATGTAAAATTTAAAAAAACGGTACAATTGCAGAGAGTAGGTTTCACAGCGTGAGCGGCACTGTGGTACACTGGTTAACATGACCATCTCTCAGCGCTGGGGATGAAATTTCGAATACCAATCTGGGTGAAGGTTCCATGTTCTCCCTGTGTCTGTGTGGGTTTCCTTACACAGTATAAAAACATGGATTGAAGGTGAATTGGCTGGTTTGAATTGCCCCAGTCAACACGGCGGCTTAGTGGTTAGCACGTTCGCCATGTTCTCCCCGTGTCTGCGTGGGTTTCCTCCGGGTTCTCCGGTTTCCTCCCACAGTCCAAAAACATGGATCAAGTTAATTGAATTCTCAAAATTGCCCCGTTTAGAGTGTGTCTGTGTGAGTGAGTGTGAGCCCAGCGATGGATTGGCACCCTGTCCTGGGTCTATCTTCCCAGCGCCCGAGACGTTCTTCCCTGGATGGGCATGGGGAACCCCACCGCGACCCTAATAGAGGATATGCGGGAGATAATGAATGAATGAATGAATGAATGAATTGCCCCAGTATGGTGTGTTTGTGTCTGTGTGTAAGTGTGTGCCCAGCGATGGCTTGGTACCTTGTCTTTGGTGTGAAGATTCTCCTCTGCGTGGAGCAGAATAAATTCTCTTTAAAGAGACAGTGTAAATAGAAAGTGGGTTTTTTTTCTGCAACACCAGGACACGGGGCAAATTGGAACCTAATTACACCTTTCGGATTTATAAGCTATGTTAGGCCACATGCATATACCAAGTAGTTTAAAAATAATCCATTTATCAAAATTATTTTTTGCTAATATAGCAGGTTACCTAGTACAATTAAAAATAATAAAATAATGTCTATGTATGTATTTTGTATAGATTAATAAAAAATACAAAACTATTTATTTTGACTGCATAAGCATTTTATCTCTTTCGCTACAAAACCTGGTACAACAATCAGGTACAACCTGTTACCTCTGACATGATCAAATGGGGTCCACCAAAAACAAACATAAAAACCCCAATACTGTTTATGATGCCTTCAGTCTGACATGTCCAGAATCCAGCAGGGTTAAGTAAACATCACCATTGATTTGTTGGACGTCATATGCAACAAACAGCCTTCAGAAGCTTTATATAAATAAACTTTCACATTATTCATGTTCAAGAATGTACTTTAATCCTGAAAATCTGTGTTCCTGCCCTGAACATTACAACCCCTCTGGTCCTGCAGTGATCAATACCATCACAGCCATCATGTCAGGAGGAGCCATTGTGTGGAGAGAAGAATAAGTGACACACACACCACTAATGCAGTGGTGCAGCGATCACTTGCGCTTTGCTTGGTGAGAGTCGGAGCTCTTTTGTGTAGGAGATGGGATTGGGTTTACCCACAGACACAGCAAAATAATAAAGTGGCAAACATGTAGAGAGAGTGAGCTATAGGTGGTAGAAGGATACGTGTTCCATGCCAACTCGATTAGACCAAGAAGTAGCACCCTAAAAATATGGAAAAAGAAAAAAGTCAATACAACAAACAGAAGAATCAAACAATAAAACAGAGAAAGAGTGTTGGCATTTATGTACCACTTTGTTGGGACTTGACAGGTACTTGGGGAATCATAAAATTATAAAAATAAAAAAAAACTTGAAACATGTCATAAAAAAGACTAATATGGTAGTCGGCGGCACGGTGGCTTAGTGGTTAGCACGTTCGCCTCTCAGCGCTAGGGATTCCCGGTTCGGTTAATTGAATTCTCAAAATTGCCCCCTATAGAGTGTGTTTGAGTGAGTGAGTGTGTGCCCAGCGATGGATTGGCGGCCCTGGATGGGCATGGGGAACCCTAATAGAGGATAAGCGGGAGATAATGAATGAATGAATGAATATGGTAGTCAATGCCAATAGTATGTAAATGTATGCATGTAGGTATACCTGAGAAGGTGAGCAAGTTTCTTAACACCTCCACTCCAGAGCAGAAAGGGAAGAGTGTGAAAATACCAGACATAGAACTGATAATGAAGTGAGCGACAAAAGCACATGCCAATGAAATTAGAAGAAAACAGAATGAGAATGATCTGTGAGAGCTGGTTAAGGATAACAATGCTCAGGTAAAGACACATTCACATTCAAAAACACATTCAGCCCTGTAACAAATTTTATATACCAAGATATATACAAAACATATACAAAATGATACAATTTTGAATTTGTGGCAGTTATTGTTACACTAAACCACAAACACTCAATGAGTGAACAAAACTATAATAAAAATACATTCGGGACTGTGTATAGTTAGAAGTTGTCATTGTTTGTGATTTTACTGCTGTACATTACTACATTACTTGAAAACAAACAATATAAAGATTATCGAGCAATTAAAAGTTTTTTTTTTTTACAATTGGAGAATTCAAATTATTATAAATATAATAGCACTAGGTATTCCCGGTTCGAATCCCAATCTGGGTGGTGTTTCCATGTTCTCCCCGTGTCCGTGTGGGTTTCCTCCGGGTTTTCTCCCACAGTCCAAAAACATGGATTAAGTCAATTGAGTTCTCCAAATTGCCCCATATAGAGTGTGTTTGTGTAAGTGAGTGTGTGCCCAGCAATAGATTGGCGCCCTGTCCTGGGTGCATCTGCCCAGCGCCCCTAATATAGAATAAAGTGAAAGATAATGGATGGATGATAATTATATAATAAGCATGTAATGCACGGATTAGGCTTTAGGCTTTCACGCTAGACATATTTTGTTACTGCTAGTATTAAATCATTCTGCTTTTGGTTGAACAAATAAAAGAAGTGAGCATATAAACATGTTCAAGAACATTGTGGTCACCTGACAGATAACCTCAAATTGTATAAGCTACACAGAAAAAGATATGATCAGCATTAAGCTTCTGCACAGTCTCCTTCCTCTGAGATGGATCTTTTAAAAGAGCCCACACACTACTCTGAGACCTGTGGAAAACCATTTAAATGCCGTGTTAAAGACTTGAAAGAGATGTTTAGATGAAGCTGTATTTATGGGTTTAGGTCTCTTACCTTTTCCATCTCTTTAGAGCAAAAAGCAGCAGTGTGGTTAGATGAGCAAGCAACAAAGCCAGATGAAAGTACCTGAAGATAAACAAGGACAATTCAACAAAGTTATATCAGTTACGTCTTCACACGGTACACCACAGAAGTGAGTTTAAGATCAAATACATGTCAATCAAACAAAATAGCATGCATACAATGATTATTATAAAATGGGTAGTTTTGGATCTTAAATCTATAAAAAAATTGAAATCAATACGTTTGTGCAGTCTTGACATTATTGACATTACTGCACACCGCTTCACATTCAAATCACTGCATGACATATTAAACTTATCTATCCATTATCTTCCGCTTTATCCTATTTTAGGGTCGTTGGGGGGGGGGGGTTCCCCCATGCCCATTCAGGGGAGACCGTCTCGGGCGCTGGGCAGATACACCCAGGACAGGGCGCCAATCTATCACTGGGGCACACACTCACTCACACAGACACACTCTATATGGGGCAATTTGGAGAATAAATTTGACTTGATCCATGTTTTTGGACTGTGGAAGGAAACCGGAGAACCCAGAGGAAACCCACACGGACACGGGGAGAACATGGAAACTCCACCCAGATTTGGATTTAAAACCGGGAGAGGCGAACATGCTAACCACTAAGCCACCGTGCGCCCTGACTAATGAAACATTATTTTAAATTATAAATGGAAATACAAATTAATACAAACGGTAAGCCGATTCCAGATGAGCAGTAAGCCTGTATTGTTACTTGGTGATCAGTGTTTACTTTGAAAATCTGACTAGATCACCGAAGACCAGTTTATTAATAATTTTTCAATACATAATTCCAATAAATGCATTTATGAATTGTTTATTATAATGTGTTTGTAGCTATTTTATAAAAAGCAATAGGCCACTCGATGTTGTGAATTATTAAGAATAAATCACAGTAAAGAGACGTAATGGGACTATGCATCGAGCCTAACACCACTTTCCCGTGATTTATTCATAATAATGTACATTGATAATGTCTCGTGCCTCATTGCTTTATTTATTTTAAAGTTGACGTGTATTTTCTATTTCTATCTGTCATAAATCAAATGTAAATACATGTTATTAATGTAATGGGTCAAACCTATCTACACTGGCTACTTTACTAATTTCATCTTGTTTTTACACCTTCTGTTTATTTTATATGTAGTTAATTACAACATTACAGATATATCTTATTGTTCTTCTTAGATATAAAGTCAGACAGTAGCTCATTTGTTGATGAATAGTTTGTTACTTATCCTTCAAGCTATAATCAGTGCTGACTAGAGGCTACCTACAACACGTTGTTGGCTAGACACATGTGAATGTTTCTAGGTCCAGCAGCAAAACTGATGGTTTTAAAAACATCACTACTGTGTCTGAGGCACTCACATGCACACTAAGTGGCTAAATGTTCATGTGGAAAGTCTGTGGTCATAACTTTAATGTAATTCTTTTTGATAGTAAACACAGAGTGCACCGCACACACATTAGAAATTAGACCCATCCATCGCTCACAGTGGTCATGAAAGTACCTGCTCAGGAAAATCTCCTCAGGCAAGAAGCGCCAGTTCACCGTCCACTTAAAAAAGAACTGCCTGCCCAGATCAAATGCCCGACTCAAATAACCAGCAGGATTCACCAAGAGGAAAGGCAAACCCAATAAAACCTGAAAAGCAAATTGAAATGATAAAAACACAAGACAGCGGAAAAGAAAATATTCTATGATTTTATGAAACTTGCTCGTGTTTGACCTGGATGACACCACAGAGTATAAGCTTGGGGAGAGTCTTTAACAACCCAAACTCTGTGAGGAGGAGGAAGAGGAGTCCTGGCGCAAATAACATCACGTTCATCTTTACTGAGACCGCCAAACTATCCACAAATAAAATTTTTTAAAAAAGTATTATTTATTTTTAATTATTACAATTATTTCAGTAAATTCTTTCAGAAGTTTTCATTTAGTTCAGATCATCTTGCACATCCACAGCGTTTTTGATTTATTTAGTGAATCATTACTTATAATGTCATTACTTGCCTGTAAAGAGCACAACCCAGCATCCAGTGTGAGTCCAAAAACAGGTTGATGGCACCGAAAAGCAGCATCATAGCCACAGGGTCGTTAAAGAGGCGCAGCACAAAGATGGAATGAATCCGATAAGATGCGCAGCACACAAAGAAAAACACGTATGGAGGGACCTGTACAACAGTGAAATAACATACTGTGTGTCTTAGCAACGGTTTCTCTAACAAAAGAATTAATGCAATTAAAGAACCAAGAGAACAATGATAATAACATTTCATTTTCAAGATTTTAGGCTCATTAATTTAGTGCTTAATCAACCATCATCACAACACAACATCAGAAAAAGACAAAGTTAATAAAGAAATACATTTGAAGGAGGATATCAAAAGGAGTTTAAATAATTGCACACATTTTTTTACATTGTTTATAATCATAGATTTAAATGAGCTTTTAGTTTTCCTAAATTAGAACATACAGTATTATGTAGATGTTTAAATAAGTCATTATGGAATCTCTAACTGGTTTAAAGTGCAGCAGCTAGACCTTTAATTAGAGCGTTTTATCATATTTGAGCCATTATTCTCAAACTTGCACAGACCTCTTATTAAGTTTCAAATTTAATACAATATTCTAATAAAATCCATAGTTCTACATCAGATATGTAGACATGTACGTCTCATATAACAATCATGGACTATGATCCGTTTTTAATTCGCCCACAATAAATTTAATATATAATGGAATATGCTCCACACATTAATCTCATGCATTGCTGTATTATATGTATACCTGACTGTTGTGTGTGTGTGTGTGCATGTATGTATATATATATATATATATATATATATATATATATATATATATATATATATATATATATATATATATATATATAT